>APFE030581138.1:197879-218912 GCA_000404065.3 Pinus taeda
GATTATATTATGACCCTTTAGACTCCTATATATAGAAAGGAGGTCTTTTCATTTGTATCATCTAAGAATTGTTCATTTGTGTAATGTAAAGGAGGTTGCCCCCTCGAATAGGCTGAATTATAAGGCGTTCAACTATCTTTTCTATCTTTTTATGAGTTGTTTCCATAACATCGATTAGTTCTTGTAATCCTTCCACTCCTTTTTTATCCCTTAACAACTTCATACATGTCTGCCAAAAGGAATTCAAAATGGTATAATCATGGTTCTCCGTCACAGTAACCACCTCAAGCTTATTCTTTTGTGGTACTAGTTACATCTATGTCTTCGATATTGAAGCTCCTAGTCCATGAAACTCTTCTTCTCTTCTATGAAGGTTTCTTTCTCCCTCTACATATTGAACCCGATACTCTTTTCACCAGCCTTCCTGACCCATGTATCTGCCATAGGATTTTTTTCCCTTTGCTTTATCTTCTCCTATAGTTGCGCCACTTCATGTCACTATGTTAACACTTGGATCATCTTCACGTGGTTCATCCCTCAACATTTGCAAGTTCTGCACAGGTTGCTGATTTTTCTTTTCCTGTATTTTAGCCATCAAAACAGGACAATCTTCTATTACATGTTTGAATTATCTACAATACTTATAGGAAGGGGTAGTGGGGTTCTGACAATCCCGTGCAAAATTTCCAGCTTCACTGCAGTTATAACATATAATATGGCCCCGACCTCGTCCAACACCCCCTCTTCGATCGCACCCTCGGCCCTGAAATGCTTCGCGAGCTTTAGGTGAACCATGATCTTTCTGCGCACG
The DNA here is from genome assembly GCA_000404065.3 of Pinus taeda. Lineage (NCBI taxonomy): Eukaryota > Viridiplantae > Streptophyta > Pinopsida > Pinales > Pinaceae > Pinus > Pinus taeda. Next base: position 198,691 of record APFE030581138.1, read on the forward strand.
GCCTTCAACTTGCATTTTATATGTCACATTTTTCTCTATCATTAAATCATAGTTGCGACAATTTCTTTTCTCATGTCCTACCAACCAGTAGAAGTTACAAAATAATTTCTTTGGCGCCTGCACATACTTCTGTAACAAATACTAGTGGTTAGTTGGGTGCTCGCCTACAACTCGGAAAATACTACACTAGACACTCGATCTAGTACTTATTCCAACACTAGGTTATAGTTTAATAGGATTAGGAACTCCAACAGCCAAATAATCATGATAGACTGAACACTGGTCCTTATAGTGACCTTCCACTTTACACTTGATGCACCAAACATCTAGGCGCATATAATGTCGAACTTCTTTTCCCTTCTTCAAATATTGTAGCTCCATATGTAAGCTCGCTAACTGGGCTTGTATCTGTTGAACTCCTATGTGAGTATCCTGTACCATCGATGCTTCTAGCTTCGTCGCAATTTCTAATGCCTCAGCTTGTGATGTGATCTTTTGTTGTGATAGCGGTAATCTGAGATGCGGTAATAGTGCAGCTATATACCACTCTTTGTCTTTTTCATCGGAGATCTAAAAGTTGACTTGTCCTAACAAACATTTGAATCTCTGATATTATTCCCAAGAAATCTCGTTAACTGCTTTCTTAATCTCTTTTTATCTCTGTAATGCACTGCGATTATGACTTTGGCTTCTTGAACTTTTCAATCAGTGCTTTCATCGTCTTAGCTGGCGAAATGGTGGGGTTTGTTGTATTGTACTTAATATATCATGACAATGCTCTATCCTGTAGCGCTATGACAAGCTGGTATTACTTCATATCTTCATCATTGATTTGTTTCTCTTTCCATACAGCTTCTGCGACAAACCAAAATATCTCGAGATCCTCTAATCCCTAGCCCTTAAAAATAGGCATCTTTACTGTGTTAGCTATATTAAATGGGGGAAGTGGAGGTCAAGGTTGAGGTCGAGGTGTAGGTGTATGAGGTGGAGGTGAAGGTGGAGATGGAGTAGTCGGATGTGGAATCCCATAAGTGCCTTGATTATCTGACTACAACGCACCTCTAGGTGTGCTAGGCTTGCTTCTTTCTTCTTCACTTTCTGATTTGCCCAATAACGGACTGTAAATAGCTTCAGCAAAATTATCGTAATATATTCTGAATCTCTTTCCACTCTACATAGATCCAATCTTGCTTCCTTTAAACATCAATCTACTTGCATGTGCAATAGCCCTTCTCACATGATAACATCTAAATCCAAAGATTTAAGGAAATCAAATACTTGCCTCTCGAACCCTTGAAAACTCGGCACTCATCTTCACTATAGGATATCAATTTGTCAATTGTGAATTTAGTAGTAAAGCCTCTAAGAACACTATCGATCTAGTAATCAGTTCTTGTGATCTTATTTTTAGTCTCCTTGAGTCGCTTAATCAGCTCTGGGGTCCACAGAGTAGGCTCGTTGTGCTTCCAATAGGCCTCCTGTCCAGCTAGTTTTGAAATCTACTCGTGCATCTCGTTAGCAAATGATGTGAAAAATATCTCATGTTGTTCTTTATAGATATACTTATGTAACCACCATTCTATTGACAGACGTGGATTTCTATTTTCTTGTGCTGCAAATTCACGCAACTTCATATTGACCCAATTTTGAATCTCTTTTCTGGTCGAATGCCACATCACATATCCCTCAGATAGATCCTGGTCCCAATAATGGAACCATTTCTTGGCTTGAGGGGCTAAGACCCATGTTCAGAGTTAGATACGCTAACCAACAAAACCCTGTATCACTGACCCTTTCGGCAAAGATCAGCTCACCTAGACCGAAATCTCACCCAAGACGATATTTGGGATGTAGGAACCAGGTTTCTGCATCCAGAAGGATATGGAGTGTGGATCTTGACTTAGTCTTAGATCTATTCCTGCACTATGTGATCTTAATTAGTATTATGTTGAATATGATCTTATTCATACAAAAAGACTACTCGCAGATCTAAACTCTATCTACAGTGCATAAATCAATGGATCTTAACTGTAATTAACTGTAACTGCATACATATATGAATTTTGATCTTATCTTTCATTGCGCAACACAAAATTAAATAGTAATTGCATAAATTAAAGCACAAAATATAAGTACACATATCTTCCTTCAAAATATTCTTTGTTATCTTCATATCTTCTCAATTACAATCCTTCCTACCCCACACACACAACTGTAGGGGCCCGCGCACATAGTTGCAGACTTACCAAGGTCTTCGCGCACACAGTTGCAAGATCCTTCCGCTTCGCTCGAACACAGAAAGATATGAAAATTACATACTCAAAACATGAGAAATTGATGATCTTTCACTTACTAAGACAACCCTTTATATATCTTTCCCTCTTACAATATTGTGGTCTGCAAACCATCAGCATAACTCAAAACATACAAATTAATCCCATCCTTTTACAAAATAAGGGGTTTTGACCCACCCTAAAGCCCCTGTGACTCCTAAAACATTGTGTGAAACGTTCCGCTCCTAAAAATGTGGGTTCTTTACAAAACTTTGACAAAACTTTGACCTAGGGGGACCCTACCCAACAAGCGCTAGCAAGAATTTTATTTTTATATTGTAAAACCTTTAGTTGGTGTCTTAACTATATCCACATTTTTTTTTAAATATATCTTTATGTTTAGAGTTAACTATTTCAATGAAGGGGATTCAAGTTTGACTATTTTTGTAATTTGATCTATCACGAACTTAGTCTTTAGATCATTCCTTGTCCAGGTAGGTTTGTTGGGTGTTCTCCATGTATACGTAATCAATGTGTTTCTCATTGATGGTGTGACCAACTTGGTTTTACTTCATCTAGACTATGACTCACATGGCTTATTGTTTTGATTATTTTATATTAATGGAAATCTTCTTCTTAATCCAAACCCAAGTCACAACATTATTAATCTTTATGCCTAAAAAACAAGTCTTAAGCTTTATGCCCAAAATCCTTTGTAAGTACTAGTAAGGCGGAGAAGCCAAGATAAAGCAAGTAATGCCTAAGCAGAGGATTCTACTAGAGACCATTATCAGTGTACTACCCAATTAGCAAAACACCAGGTGTCTACTAGGTATGGGTTGGTCCCTTAACTCTGTCATTTGCCTTAGTTGAAGTTGGATTGCATTAAGCCCATGCGCCCAAGTCCACAATGGCTTGGAACTCCCACCTAGGTGAGTGATGGAAGTGTTGTTACTACCCATTTTTATCTCACAGCAGGGGAGGTATCTTTATTCACGCCAACTCACTACATAAATACCTCAACTGCTCCAAAAAAATGAACTTCGTGAGTAGTGAAATCATGCAAACCAGCTCGACTTCTCCAAAAGAAAATGGCATCCATGAGTAGCGAAATCATGTGAATTGTCGCACCCTGCCCATGGTAGTTGCAGCTACCCTATCGGATGTTGCATTGTGCACTCCTTAAGCATTGTGAGGTAGGTGGGAATTCAACCAACCCAGTAGATTTGATTATTTGGGTCCCCCATTTTCTCTTTCTTTTCCCACATTAAAGAAAGTAATTGACATCATGCAATCATTACAAACATGGTAGCTCAGATTTGGCACTCATTTACTTGCTAACTTTTTTTTGGGGCCCAAGCTCATACATCTACCATTATAGGGGGTAACTCCTAAGGTTTCTATTATATGTTGTTGTCATTGGATGAAATTGTTTGTTAGGAGTTTTTTCTAATTGGAAGTATGAATATTGAAGTACTACAATATCTCATAGATAAAAGTTGTTTTAGGATTTCTAACTAAGGATCCACTGCGTTTTCACAGATTTTGCCTTGGATCAGTGGGGAATGTCTGCCAAGGCAGGATTTATGTCCCTTGTGACAAATACTTGGCCCACAAAACTAACTTGCAGCAGTTTGTTCTTGTTGTTTAGTTGGTCTTATGTACAAGAAGAGACTTTACGTTGCAAACCTAGGAGACTCATGTATTGTAATGGGAAGACTGATTAGGTCTACTAGATAAATAGTTGTTAGCATAACACAATGCTAGCATAGAGGTTGTAAGGCAAGAGTTGTGGTTGTCACATCCATATGACTCCTAAATTGTATTTCTCAAGCATGATGTTTGTCATGTAAATAGTACAATTCAGTTAGACATGTATATTTCCTTTCGTGATTGTTATTTTGAGGTCTTAATCATTACAAGTTCCCTTATTGAGAGTACAAACTCTCTAGAAATGACACATATGATTAAAAACTTTATGCCTTAGAAAAAACACGTGAAGTGCCTTTGTTGTCTCTTATGGTGGAATAACTCCTTGGAATTTGAAAAATTATCCTCTGATAGGAAATTAGCAGTATTACTACTATAAGAAACCCACTGGTTCTTTGGTCACGTATAATGTAATAGTTTCTATTTTTGGTGTTGCTACCATCACGTTATAACATAGGAACAAACTGGTCTAAGCTGAAGTTACTAAATACTTTTTAAACTTAGATTATTGGTGTGAGTATTTTGATATCATATTCTTTTAGTAAATACAGCAGGGCATATCACATCTTCTTGTTATATGTAGAGAACAAAAAGTTGTCGATTAGTGGCTATTTTGTGTTCTTTGAATGTTGTCAATTCACTGTCATGATTGTTTAAGCAATGCTCTTTCTTATAAAAGTTATGTTAGAAAGCCTGATAAAATTGAGCTGGCCTAGGCGTGATTCTCTTTCGTTGAGAATTAGTTGTTTTATTGTTTTCAGTTTGTATTACTGGAGAAAATCATCTAAATTTAGGTTTGACAATTCTATGTAGTTGTATAGCTTGTAACATGTCTTATTGGATCATATTTGGTATGTTGTTGTTCAAATAAAAGAGACCATGGTCATGTTATAGACATACAGTTTATTCCACATCTATCTCAAAGATAATAAACGGTTGAATTTGTTTTGATGGATGATAAGTGTGAAATGGATGTTCTAAAACTTGCAATAAGAATGGAGGATAACAATATGAAATTTCTATGATTGGCTCGTTAATGAACAATTATTGTTATCTATCTTGTATCTACATTCCTTTTTGTGGATGTTAATATTTTAGCAAGATACCTTTTAGATATCCCTGTAGTAATTGTTGTTTGAGACAATATAATTGTCAACAATGTATCATATTCAAAATTATGAAAGCATTGCAAATGACGTTAACCTAGAAGGTAGTAATTTTTAAGCAACAAAAGGCCTAGTATTAGAAGTCATAAATTAGGATTGATAAAAAACAAAAAACTAGAAATCCCAATATTAAGCCATACCATTTGATCTTCAATTAGTGGCTCTAGAGAAAGGAAGCAATGACCCTGTTGCACACAGTGATTAGGTCTTCCAACAAACATGTTACAACCTTACAGTGTATAGTTCATTTTTTATGGAAAATTGTGTTTATTGTATATAGAGCTTTATTCCCAAAGTAAGGGCAGTGAGATACATCCACACAATTACAGATTATGCATCGTGGAACCATAATAAACTACATGAGCCTACTTTAGCACTGCCTTTTTACATTTGTCAAGATAGTGAAATGGTTCAGAGCCTCAGATTATTGCTACTATAGAGCCATCCAAAGAATATGTTACTTAAACCATATGCATAAGATTGTACAACATGTAAAGCAACATTCTGAAAATAAGACCAACATGTAAGGAGCATAATCATATAATAGGCATATAAGTTCTCATAACCTGGCTCTTGAGCAAATGCAGTTGCCTTTTGCCATTTGTGAGTCTCAAACTGTAAAAAGGCAACCTAGTTTATGACATAATTCTAGATTCTCTTTTCTACAATGACACTCATGTCATTCACATAGATTGAATTTGGAGTTGGTGGGAGGATGTTGATTTCTCCATGATTATTGAATTTAAGATGTATTGCATAGCACTCCACCAAGAGAACCTAGGTGTCGGTTGTACCATTTCCTCTTCATAAACGGAAGATGTTTTCTCATCATCCTTCCTTTTCTGCATGAGATTCCCATTATGATGGAGGAATTGTAGGAAAAGGTTCATCCTACCCTTGGCTCATCCGATAAATAAAATTTTCTTTGGTTAGGAACAAAGGGGAATGTGAAATATTTTCTGCCTGGTGGACAACTTGATTGGATGATTGGTCAACTATCATATTTGTAGATGTTCTTACATAAATGAATTCCCACACTTCAAAACTTTATTGTTCAGGTCCCAGGATTGACAAGATATGTTTCCATTAGCAATGTTCCGAACAAGTTTGGAATCCTCTTCAAAATTCATATTTTTTGTACTTTTATCAAGAGCTTCTGTTATTTCCATCCTCAAGGCATCACCTTCAACTTGATTATTAGTGTTGATGTTTAGGAGCTCATAAGGTTCCCTAGATTGTGTTGTCAATCATTTGTAAAACCCCTTCTGGCTCAAACTAGGCCTGGATTAACTTTCAAAGTTCTGTCAAAGTTGTATTTGATTGAGTCTTAGGAGCTGGGTCCCAAGTATAAGTGCAAGAAAACTTTATGAACCTCCTTTATCTTCAAGAGGAATCAAAGGGGAAACCAATTTAAAGGATGACAAACTTTTCTGAATGATATATGACTGAACCTTTTCTGTTTACACATAGATTTAGTCGTCTTCAGGTTGGCTCATTCACATCTTTCCCCAAATCTTCTCTATAGTGGCATGTTTTTTGTCAAAAATATTTTTATTCCTTGCACTACATAAAAATAAAAATAAAATTAACAAAAAAAAATAAATCTAGTGATATATGACATATCTTCTTTAATGTTTTAGCTTTCCAAAGTGGCTTAGTATATTTTCTAAAAACATCTGCAGAACCACCCTGAAGGCATGGTTATTCCTTTCTTTCTGTAGAAACCAAAAGACAAAACCTGGTGACTCGGTGAGACATACACTGTTAGGGTCCAACCCTAAACCTTTTATTTATGTAATAGGATCGAGTCATAGTTATAGTTAGTTAAAGAGTCAATAAAGCCTGTATTAATAATTGTAAGTGGTTAACCCTCATTTAAGAAAGGGACCACATTTAGTTGCAAACGGGCCATGGTATTAGATAGATGGTATTGAGAGAACCATGGTAATGACCCATGGTATTGTATGTATGAATTCTATATAAAGGATAGATACTCCCCATTCAGAAATATCGAGTCATATTTTGTAATCGAGCTATGCTCAGATGGAGGTTGCCCCCTTGAAGAGGCAAGTGAACATTGCTTTCATATCTTAATAATAAAATACTTGTTGTTTTTCTCATTTTATTTTGTGTTCTGGGTTGTATTCCTTTGCATATTTGGTATTCTGGAATTTCTCGCAGGCCAAGAGCATAACAAGTGGTATCATAACACTTTCTAGGGCTGGTGGTACCTCCATTTTTGGCAGAATTTTTTTTTTTAGGCTAGAGACGTGTTCCAATGTCTTTAAACCACGAGATCTGTCGTTGAGTGCATAAACGTGCGGATTTGGGGAGGCATGCACGCAAGAAATACAAGAGGTGGTCATGCTTGTTGGACTCCCTTGTAACCCCTGTGGGTACCCCTTCAAGTAGTAGCGCATTAGACATAACTGCGCATGGACTGTCTTCCACGTACCTTTTGGGTATATCAGAAGCCCCCTAGGCTCACCAGAAACCTCACCTTAGATAAACCATCAGCTATCTTGTTGCTACAGTACACTGAGAACAACACTCGAGGAGATTACTCACGCGTGCAATAGGGTGGTCAGGTAGTACAGCTAAGGGTACGGTTGATCCTCCTTAGTTAATGCCTTGAAAGATTGGGCTGAGTACTATTGTTGGACCCTTATGTATATTGTGATCTGTAGCACCTAACACTCCTTTGAGACCATAGTTCCCTCGACTCTTTGAAGATCGCCCATTATCATATTTTCCAAATCACATCTAGTAGTTAGGGTTTTGTCGTTGCCGCAAGAATCAAATCCACCAGTTGAGGTTCTACCATGACAATACCATTCAGATCTAGCAGTTGGGGTTCTGTCGCTGCCACAATCCAACTCACGTTCAACCATTGGGGTTTCACATGGAGATCTGACTATCTGCGCAGTGAGGCTTGTGGCTCCTATAGGCTGGGTTAATTTTCATAGGACATTGGGCAGGATCAATTTTTTCTAGAATTTGGCCACTGCAATATTAATCAGCGGGGAGTAAAACTTCATTCAGAGTAGGCCTTCCTAGGACACTTACAAGAGACTTAGCCCATAAGATTCAGGATGACGAGCTGATCGCAATGGTACCATTCACTTGTCAGCTTCAATTTTTGGGCGGTCCCAAACTTTTTCTAAGTGATGAAAAGTGACCAAGATCTATATATGGTAGAAACCACAGTTCAAGTCATTTCCAACGAGAAGATCGTGAGCCTTGAACAAAAGTTAGAGGTTTTCCAGAGCCTAGCGGACCAGATGCAGGAATTCATGGAAAAATTCAAACTGAACACGTCGAGGTTGCATTCGGAGGCACATGGTATTAATCAAGACCTTGAAGAAGAGTCTAGCCATCATATTCACTTCCATGGAAATCACCCACATTCCCATCCTTGGCCACCCAAGTTGGACACGTATAAATTTGATGGCTCTAAATGGGGAGTATGGGTAGCACAAATGGAACGATATTTCATTCTAAATGATATCTGAGATGATAAAACTAAACTACGTGTGGGAGCCCTTTACTTAGACCAAGAGATTTGGCAATGGTGGTAGTGGCATCGGAAATGCTATCCCGGGAACATAACTTGGCAGGTGTTCTCAAAATCTCTTTGTGACCACTTTGACAAAGAGTCTAATTTTTTGGGTCACCTTACTAACATCTAACAGATAGGTACAGTAAAAGACTACATTGCAGCCTTTGAGACTTTGGTCATTTGCATAGAAGGTCTGGGAGATGAATTCTACTTGGAATGTTTAATAGTGGTCTTAAAGAAGCCATCCAAGCCCATGTTTGGGTGCACCACCCACCTACATGGATGGACACTTACACAAAAGCTATCGAAGTGGAACGTGCTTTAGTTTCCCAATCACCTCGTCCAAATTCCATAGACAAGGGACACCCCACCCAAGCTCAAGGCCCTACCCAAACAATTAAGGTTCAAAATTTGTCTCCAACAGAAATGGTTGAAAGAAGAAAACAAGGATTGTGCTACTACTGTGATGACAAATACTCCCCGGGTCATAAATGCAAGGAACCCAAATTCTTTCAAATTGATACTACTGATCGCAGCTCATGTGAGGAATCCCCACCCCTTGAGGGACTAGAGGACAAAGTTAAGGACACCCACCAAGACAATGAGGTCCTAGCTATGTCATAGGAACCAATTACCTTGTTACATGCTTTAGCGAGCATTTATGCACCCCAAACTCTCAAAATCACAGGGTTTATTAAACATCGCCCGGTAGTAGTATTGATTGACAGTGGCAGCACTCATAACTTTATCCGTCAACACTTCACTGAAGTTATTCATTGTTTTGTCAGGGTGGTCTCTAATTTCCAAGTCCAGATTGTTGATGGAAGTACAATGAAATGTGAAGGAAGCTGCGAAAATATCAAATTTTAGATGGGAGACTGCCACCTAAAGACCCACATGTTTGCAATTAACATGGGTGGTTGTGACATTGTCTTGGGTGTTGAATGGCTTCGCACACTAGGCCTAATCACAATGGATTTCCAGGAGTTAAATATGACTTTTCAGCAAAATGACCACATGCATACCCTCCATGGACTCTAGGCAGGTGCTCCTTCTATCATCAGCTCACATTGAATGGAAAAGTTGTTGAAAAAGGGCCATCATGGATTTATCGTTTAGTTTAATGCCATCCAAGCCATCAAGCCCACTACTTTTCATATTCATCCTAAGATGCATCAGGTCTTAAACTGCCACCAACAAGTATTTGACAAACCTAAAGAGCTTCCGCCCTCTAGAGGGGAACATGATCATGGCATCACTTTGGTCCCAGGGGCACAACCACCGAATGTGCACCCATATTGATATCCTTTCACCCAAAAGAATGAAATTGAAAAAATCATCAAGGAACTCCTTGAAGTTAGTTTTATTTGTCCTAGCATCAGTCCTTATTCATCGTCAGGGGTCATGGTTCTCAAGAAAGATGTCGAATGGCACACGTGTCTAGACTTTAAGGCCCTCAACAAGCTAACTATCAAAGACAAATTCCCTATCCCAGTTGTTGATTATTGGCTTGATGAACTACATGGTGCTCAATTCTTTACGAATCTAGATCTTCACTCTGACTATCACCAAATACACATGAAAGAAGTAGACATTCCTAAGACTGCTTTCTGAACACATGAAGGCCATTATGAATTCTTGGTCATCCCATTTGGTCTTTGTAATGCCCCATCCACTTTTCAAAGCCTCATGAATCACCTACTGAAACAATATATCCAAAAATTTGTCCTTGTTTTCTTTGATGACATTCTCATCTACAACCTAACCTTGGAAAAACATCTTCAATATGTAGACCTACTCTTGCATCTGCTTCAGAATCACAAATTATTTGTTAAATTGTCCAAGTGCTCTTTTGGCAAGGAAAAAGTCGAGTATTTGGGCCACATTGTGGGTCGTGAAGGTGTCCGGGTGGATCCAAAAAAGATATAGGCAATGCAAGATTGGCCCCAACCAAAAACCTTGAAGAGTTTGAGGGTATTCTTGGGTTTCACTAGCTACTATCGGAAATTTGTCAGCAATTATGGCTGCATTGCTAGACCCCTCACTAACCTTCTCAAGAAAAATTCATTCCTCTGGATTGATGTAGCACAACAAGCATTTATGGTTCTCAAATAGGCCATGCATTCCATTCTCGTATTGGCAATACCTGACTTCACCAAATCTTTTGTGATTGAATGTGATGCTTCAGGTACTGGTATTGGTGTTGTCTTAATGTGGGAAGGTTGACCCTTGGCTTTAACCAGCCAACAACTAAGTGGGAAACATCTGGGACAATCTACCTATGAGAAGGAGATGATGGCCATCTTACACTCAATAGATACCTGGAGACCATACTTATTGGGGCGGTGTTTCCAAATCCGCACAAACCATTGAAGCCTCAAACATTTTTTGGAGCAACGTCTATCCTCGCCCCAGAAAAATAAATGGCTGGCCAAAATGTTGGGATATGATTATGAGATAATTACAAGAAAGGGCGTGACAATGTAGTAGTGGATGCTTTATAACGCCAATTTTAGGATGAAAGCACCCTGCTATCAATCTCTCTTCCAATACCATATTAGATTGAAGAAGCTCGCAAGAAATGGTTTTCACACCCCTCTCTCTCCCAAGTCATTAATAAATTGAGAGTAGATCCTAGTTCCTCAGTTGGCTATTCTTGGAAGGATGAGATTCTTTGCTATAAGTATAGAGTAGTTATATCGCCAACATCCACCTATTTTGGCAGAGTTGCACTCATCTCCCACTACAGGCCATGCAGGGTTTCAGAAGACTTATGCTCGCACTCATCGTTCTTTCTTTTGGACAGGCATGAAAATTGACATTCTTACTTTTGTAGTTGAATGTGATGTGTGTCAATGCTACAAAGGAGAAGCAGTCAAGTCACCAGGCACCTTGCAACCATTGTCAATCCCTGCCTCAGTATGGACGGATGTTTCTAGGGATTTCATTACTAGTCTTCTGAAGTCAGGCAACAAATTAGTCATCATGGTGGTTGTGGACAGAGTTTCTAAATATGCCCATTTTTGTGCTCTACCCCACCCATTTACCCCCACTTTGGTGGCTCAATCTTTCGTGCACCAGATCTTCAAATTGCATGGCATGCCCACTTCCATTGTGTCTGATGTGACTTGACTTTCACCAGTAAATTTTGGCAAGAACTTTTCAAGCTACAAGGCACCTAACTCCAACTCAGTACTTCCTATCATCCCCAAACTGATGGTCAAACTGAAGCAGTCAACAAATGTTTGGAGACATACCTAAGGTGCATCACTTCATAAAAGCAACATCAATGGGTACAGTGGCTACCTTTAGCTGAATGGTGGTATAATACTAGCTATCATGCAACCACCAAGATGATTTCATATGAAGAAGTGTATGGCCAACTCCCACCTTCACCTATTTCTTATATCCCTGGATGCTCTAAGGTGAAAGCAGTGGATCAACTCCTATAGAACCATGTACCCATGCTAGCTCGTCTCAAATATTATCTCCATCAAGCTCAAAACCGAACGAAGCAATAGGCCGACCAACATCATTCTGAGCGCACATTTCAAGAAGGGGGTCAAGTATTCTTGCGGCTGCAACCATATAAGAAAACATCACTCAAAGAAAAGGGATGCCAAAAATTAGCTCCAAAATTCTATGGACCTTACCAAATACTTCAGCGCATTGGAGAAGTAGCCTACAAGTTGGCCTTGCCACCAACTTCAAAAATCCATCCAGTCTTCCATGTCTCATGCCTCAAGAAAGTGGTGGGGAACAATTGCAGAATTCAAACTAGTCTACCTTAATTGGATGAAGAAGGTTCACTCTGGCTCCAACCCGAACAGGTCCTTGATACGCGAGAACGACATCTGTGCGGTCATATGATCAAGGAATTCCTCGTCAAGTGGAAAGACACCTCTCCAAAAGATGTGACCTGGGAACCAGCCACTATTCTTCAGCAGTTTCCATAGCTTCAGCCTTGAGGACAAAGCTACTTTTTATGGGGGAGGGCATGTTAGGGTCCAACCCTAACCCCTTTATTTATGTAATAGGGTCGAGTCATAGTTATAGTTAGTTAAAGAGTCAATAAATCCTGCATTAATAATTGTAAGTGTTTAACTCGCATTTAAGAAAGGGATCACAGTTAGTTGCAAATGGGCCATGGTATTAGATAGATGGTATTGAGAGAACCATGGTAATGACCCATGGTATTGTATGTATGAATCTTGTATAAAGGATAGAGACTCCCCATCGAGAAATATCGAGTCTCTACTCAACTAGAGGTTGCCCCCCCGAAGAGGCAAGTGAACATTGCTTTCATATCTGAATAATAAAATACTTTTTGTTTTTCTCATTTTATTTTGTGTTCTAGGTTGTATTTCTTCGCATATTTGGTATTCTAGAACTTCTCGCAGGTCAAGAGCATAACATATACCATACTTGCTTTAATATTTCAGCTTTCCAAATTGACTTAGTATATACCATATCTAAAGGCATGTTTGTCCACAAATTTTGCTCAACTAGGTCCAAGCTTTCGTTACATCATAATAATTATAAAAGGATGGGATCTGATATCCTTTTCTTCAATCTTGCAACCACTACATTTGGAGGGACCAATTACTCACTTTCCAAGTGCTCAATCGGACTTCTGAGAGAAACTTAAATTAATGGCTAGATTTCATTAATTCTATGGAATTCCTGCCCTTTGTCATTGGTTTATGGTAGAATCACACGATGTTTTGTCACCATTTCTTGTTGGTGCCTATTCAACTAATACTAGGGAAAGAATTAAAATCTTGAGACAAAATTCCACCATCTAGCTTCTCAATATCATCTTTATATCCTTTACATTCTGCCATTTTGTACTTTCATGGTGCCTTCCTTCTGGGGTAATTAAGATTCATTCATTTATGGAGAGAACTTGGCAAGGTATGTTCTTGTTAATTCACTGAAATTAGATGTGCATTCTGCTTACAAATTTTGCAAAACACAGTTGAGTCATTGATTCTTTTAAACTGTAATAGGAGCTTAAGACTAATTTGAACATTTTGTGTATTTCATATGCATAAGTTGATATTTATATGAGAGAGATCCATCACTTGAGTGTGTAACCATGCTAAGCACAAATACATAGACAATCAATTCTTGATATGCTATTTGTAGCATTAAGAACTTGGAATGTTAACTGATGGTTCAATTTTAGTAATGCATATGGATTGTAACATAGAAAAATATAGGTATACTAGTTATTGTCTATCTTTTCACAGGCCAAGTGGTACATCCATACTTAATATATATTCTTTGTATATTGATTTGAACTAGGTGTGTCACATCCTATCCTTAATGTTGGTCTTAGGTTCCTTAGAGATTGATTTCTAAAGGTTACTCTGATGGTTTATTGCCTTAAAGGCTTCGTGTATAACACCTGCATAGTATCTTGTCCTGTCACTTCAAGCTTATATTAGGGTGAAAATTTCCCTAGTCGCCTTAAGTTCTAGCATGTGGAGCTATAGAGTATGGAAAGTACCTCTAACTATTTCTTAAATATCTAAACAAAACCTAGGTTTTCATCGCAAGAACCATTATTGATTTCCATATATTTATATACATGAAGAGAATTTATTCATCATGATACCGTATTAGTAATAGGCTCAATATAAAGAATTGTGCATTTGGCAATCTGGTGGATTAGACATAAATCTATGTACATACACATAGAATTATTCACTCATTACAATTAATTATTCTAACTAGCATAGGAGTCTACAAGTTAAAACCCTTCTATAGTTAGCACATGTACAACTAGTGTGTGGGTTGAAATTGCAGGGTTTATTTGGGCCTGTAGCAACCATTGCATAAATGTTATAATTTATTTATTTATATATATATACTCTAAATATCCATATGGTTGTATAAAATATGTTCACACCAAAAACAAAAAAAATCCACTTAGGTTATATAGTACACCTAATGAAGTCATATGGATTTCTTTGTAAGCTTCGAGAATCTCTCTATTACAAATGTGTATGAGTGTTGTTAGTATGTGATACACCCTCTATGTATTTAACATAGTCATCACCATATGACTTAAAACATCAATAGTTATGGAGTAGGGAGTCATATCCATAATTTACACATCCAGTCCTTCAAGGAATGGTGTTACAACATGAGTAATCCAAGTGTAAAAGAAAACTTACTCGAATTAGAACTATGACATGACCATGATATAGCCTCATCAATGTTGAACTTAGGAAAATAATAATAATAATTTAGGAGGGGGTGTTATAGGTACGATACAAGATATTCAATAATTGTTTCTGTTGTTATCTTCTGATATCTCTATGATGGAGCTATGATAATATTCACAAACCATTTTTAAATAGTTGTGTACTTTGCAATTATGATATACCCTTTCATATGTGGCATGGTGTAAGATTTAGCATGTTGACCTCTTTTATGTAGGGTTTGTGTTGCTAGTGACCTGCATTTCCATGGACATATTTTCTTAAATATCCTACAACTTCTCTAGGATGAGACTGTTGTATCGTATAAGTTAGTTGAGATTGATGATAACTTGAATTAGTTACCAAATTATTGTAGAAGTTGAGGTTGATTGTTTTCCTTTCAAATTACGAATGGGATGATTGTTTTCATCTAGATTCTTAACCCAATAATGATAACCTGAAGCATGGTGGTAAATTCTTGTTGTGAGCCCATTGTGCAGAATGTTCACAATTTGTGATTAAGAATATTATGCACTTCTAAATTACAATTGTAATTTGAACTAAAGATTCTAGTAACTTTTAATTTACTAATGGTGCATGCACATCATAAGAAACATTCACAATAAAATATTAATCCAAAATTGATTCAGTTTTGCCTCCAGATCAAAGTCTTCAAACGCAGATGAAAGTGGTATCAAAATAGTGAAGCACAGTTGTTGGATCAGTCAGATAAATGAACGAGAATGAGGGAGATAGACGGCTAGGATTAAGTCGCGCAAAATAAAGTTAAGAAATGAAGATTAGATTAAGCATGTGGGTAGTATTTGGCAAGTGGTAAATGGTATCTCACACGCCCTAAAGACTGGAAATGGTATTTCTAAAATTCATGCGATTAACCCTAGTGTGCGACATGTAGCATGATAAAACTACTTTTCTTGCGTGCTCTCGATCTGATATTGGTCGTGCAAGAATCTGTGTGAGATTGTACGATAGCCATTCAATTGGATGGGTCACATCGACGGTGGAGATCGTCTGAGCTAGTTGGTGAGTGGACGACGGGATAACCGTTGGATCATATGGGACAGATCGACGGTGGAGACTTGGTAATGGATATGATAAACTTGTATTTATTTTGGTGTCGGGATCTACACCGAAAAAAGGCCAAACAGTCAAGGTCAACCCCACGACCATCGGTCCTTTGGTTTATCGTATCACATATATATCCCACATTCACCACGGGATCAAACAACATATGGTATATTAATACCAAACCAACCATATGTAACCAAGAGGCCGAAGGGTGGGACTTGGTAAACCAAGCCACTAGTTTTTTTAATAATCCATTGTAGGTGTCGAACCCGCCCTACCACCAGCATGTAGTCCAAGGTGGTTTTATGCGGACTGAGGTGGTTTTTTCCAAACAGAGGGTGGTTTTACAGGGACAGGGGTGGTTTTGGACCATTCCAGGGGGTTTGGAGGTTACAGTGGCCAAATATGGTCGATTTTATACTCGTTTGACTCAAAATATCGAGTTGAACACAGTGGTGATGTTCATTTTCTTATTTGAGACTCCATTTTCGAACTCATACCTGTAACATAAATTTGAAGACAAAATAAAGAGGTCAACACTGGAAGAAAAAGGACCTGGAGATGTAGCTAGAAAGTCTAGTGAACTCCTTTATTAAATTTGGTTGTGTTGATGTGTTTGAATGTGTTTTCAAATTGTTTATGTTTTTATGTTATTCGTAATCTTTTTGATCCATTTCACTAAGTAACATAAGCGAATTCACACATAGTCTATAATACATTTTTCATTAACGGATCAAGTGGTATCAGAGCTATAAGGTTTTAAGGTTTGACAAGTTTGTGTGGAAATTTGAATGCTTACTAGGTTGAGGCTCAGACGAGGTGAAGGTGAACTTGTTGAGGTGAATCAAAAGATTGGAAGGGTCTTTTCACAAAGAAGGATGGTAGTTGAAACTCTAGTTGGGTCAGAATCCCAATTCTTTGATAGTTTCATGACAATACGTGCAATGGTGGAAGGGATGTATCGCGAGTTTAAGAAGAACAAAGATGAAGGAACTTCATCACCTAAATATCAAGAAGATAAGGGAAAGGGAGGAATGCTTCCTCCACCATCTCCTCCATCATCACCATCATCGTCATCATCCTCTTCTTCTCATAAATCTAGTCCTTCTAAGAAGAAGAAGAAGAAATCCTCTTTGATCAAATTAGATGTAAAATTTGATTTGCCAATTTATGATGGAGAACTTAACGCTGAAAAGCTTGATAATTGGATAAGACAAACTGAAGTGTGTTGCAGGGTGTAGAAAGTTGTTTCAGAAAGAAAGAAGATCCAACTTGCTAGCCTTCGACTTGGAGGAACCACACTTGTATGGTGGGAAGGAAAGACACAAGCAGATCTCGAAAAGCATGGTAAAATAATTTAAACCTTGAATTAATTTGTTTCTGCCATTAAAAAACAATTTTATCCTTTGGCTTATATGCAACAAGAAATTATGAGTTGGCAAACACTACATCAATTAAAAGGTCAAAATGTTCAAAGTTATACTCGGGAATTTTGTAAGAGAGCTTTAACGTTAGGCATATCATTGGACTCACTAGAGACATTGTTGAAATACATAGGTGGTCTTCATACTTATTTGAGGCATGCTATACTTATGTTTAATCCAACTAGCTTAGATGATGTATTAGTTCAGGCAACTCATCTAGAAGCTAGAGGCAAAAATGTAACCCAAGATGTTGGGAAATCATCCAAACCTATTGAAAGCAAGAATAAAGGCAAGAAGAAACTTAAATGGAAGGAGAAGAAAACAAACACTGTGAAGAAGGATAAACTTTCATGCACTCATTGTAAGAAGGAAGGACACAATGAGGCACATTGCTGGTCATTGCATCCAGAATTGAAGCCTAAGAAGTTTGGGAGTAAAGAGCGAAAGAATGTTGCTGCTATTCAAAAGAATTTGGGATCAGATTCAGGTGATGAGACAACAGTTACAGGTACAGGTATAAAAGTTAAATATTCTAAAGCATCTACAAGTACTTCTTCACATTCTGTTGATAATGATAATGATGAGAGGAAAAGAAATGAGCTATTTCATATTAGAGTCATTTCCAAGCATACTAAAATTGATTCATTATTTGATAGTGGGTCACAAGTTAATTTGATTTTTGAGGCAATTGTAAAGAATTTGGGTCTAGAAACAAAACCTCATAAAAATCCATATCCATTAGGTTGGGTGTGTGATAAAAATAAGCTCAAAGTTATGAACAATGTAAACTTTGTTTTGTTATTGGGTCAAAGTTTGTAGATGAGGTTGAGTTAGACATAGTCCCATTGGACATATGTGAAATTGTATTAGGAAGTCCATACTTGTATGATAGAAATGCTATCTTCTATCGAACTAAAAATAAGTATCAACTCACTAAGGATGGAACTAAATATATTGTAAGGGCTCATAAACTCAAAGATAATTTCTCTCTCATAAATTCAGGAAAGATGAAAAGAATTCTAAATTCAAGTAAACAATTTTTACTTATGATTGTAAAAGAAAAGGATATTGATAAATCCGATGCATTCCAAGGCTATAATATTAAACAGAAATCAGATCTAGTTAAAGTTGTTTACGATTATGATATTCTGTTTCAAGAGCCTAAAGGACTTCCACTAAGCGAGAGATAGAACATGAGATTTATTTTCAGCAAGATGCTCCACTACCTAACATTGAAATGTACAGGTTATCAGCACTAGAGAATGCAAAGATAAAGAATCAGGTACAGGAGTTGCTCGATCAAGGGTTTTTTCGACCAAACACATCACCATGTGGATCACCTGTTGTGTTAGTGTGAAAGAAAGACATTTCGTGGAGAATGTGCATTGATTTTAGAGCATTAAATAAAATCACAATAAAGAATCGTTATCCTCTTCCTCATATTGATGATTTGTTAGATAAATTAAAAGATGCAGTTTACTTCTTTAAATTGGACTTGCAAAGCGGCTACCATCAGATCAGAGTTTCAGAACAGGGTGTATGAAAGACTACTTTCAAAAAAGAGCAAGGACTCTATGAATGGATGTTTATGCCTTTTGGCTTAACTAACGCTCCAACGACATTCATGCAAGTCATGAATGATGTATTTAGACCATTCATTGATGATTTTGTAATAGTCTATTTAGATGATATTCTTGTTTCCAGTAGAACATGGGATGAACATGTAAAGCAAATTTTAGATGTTTTGAAAAGAGAAAATATCTATGTAAAACTGTTAAAATGTGAATTTGGCAAAACATCTTTGAATTATTTGGGTTATATTATAGGGTGTGGTGAATTGAAGATAGATCCCTCTAAGGTCGAAGTCATTGTAAATTGGCCTAAGCCCAATACGGCTACAAAAGTTAGAAGTTTCTTAGGGGCAGCGCAATATTGGAGAAAGTTTATTGCTAACTTTTCTCTGATTGCAACTCCTTACATGCTTTGACAAGTGTGAAACATGTGTTTCAGTGGGGAGGCAAACAGCAGAAAGCCTTCGACACATTGAAAGAAAGTATCAGTACAACTCCAGTACTAGCATTGCCAGATCTTCAGCATCCATTTGAGATCGAGACATATGCAAGTGAATATGCCATGGGGGCAGTGTTGATGCAACACAGAACGCCTATATGCTTTCATTCTGAGACATTCACATCAGCAGTAGTTAACTATACTACATATGATAAAGAATTGTATGCATTAGTTCAGAGTGTTAAAAAGTGGAAACATTACATAATGGATAAAGAAACAATCATACATATAGATCATCAACCACTACAATACTTACACCCACAAACTAAATTGCAACCATCACGACATTACAGGTGGATGGGTTTTCTAACACAATTTCATCTTGTTATCAGATATAAGGAGGGAATACATAATAAGGTTGCATACATGTTATCAAGACCAATTATAAATGCATCCACAATACTTAAGCATAATTCAATAATTCACGAAAGTTACATCAAACAATATGCTCAAAACATAAATTTTAAGGATATATATGCAACTTTAAGTCATGGCAAGCAGGTAGAAGAATTGGATTATTTCATAAAGGACAAACTCTTATATCATTTGGGAAAGTTATGCATTCCACAAACTGAAAGAGTTAATACAATTCAAGAAGCACATACTTCTCTCATATCAGGTCATTTTGGTGTAAGTAAAATAGTTGCACAATTACAAAGATTCTGCTATTGGCCACGAATGAATGAGACAATTTCTAGATATATTAAAGGATGTACTATGTG
>APFE030581143.1:3576-51974 GCA_000404065.3 Pinus taeda
GTATCAAAATGCTGCCACATTCCAGAGTTGTGTCACCGATATGTTCAAAAGTATAATCTTTCTGCAGTTTACACACTTACCTCCTCCTCTGATCTTGTGTTTCACCATCTACTACTTGTTCCTTATCTCGTGTCGTTGATGGGGGAAACATCATGACCCTCTTGCAATGGATCATCTCCTTTTGACACTAGCTCATTATCTAGGAGATTGATCTAGAGATCACTTTCAGTACCTTGGAGCTTGCATACCTCAATGGCAATTTCTTCGTGCCTGACGATAGACTTTCCTCATTGGTCTTCGATTGGGTGACTCCACGAGTGTTCGACTTCAGCTCATTTTTCACACTTCGTGGATTGTACTGGGAAATACCTTGAGATCCATTGGCATTATTGGTGGTTTCTCTCGCGCTTGTTAATAGTTTACATCATTGGCCAATAATCAAGCGACTTTGTATCATGTTTGACTTCAGCACATATATTAACATGATAGAATTTGTACTATGATCGGTTAGGTTTCAAGACCTTGAGCTAAGATTACATATGTTCAAGTTGTATGGATTGGTTTGTGATTACATATATGACTCTTTAATGGATGGCTGACCATACCTGAGTCTTCATTGATGGCTACAACCATACCTTTATCATTGTCATAGTATTGTTAACTAGATGGCTACGTCCATACCACAAACCTAGTTTCATATGTCTTTTGGATGGCTGTGCCCATGCCTAGACTACATGTATTTCACTATCAGAGATATTAGCTGTACTTGCGCCTGTAGGATCTTCGATGTAGTGTTCCAGTTCAGATAGTTTCGTAAAGCATTTCACCCCTCCCACTCTCTTAGGCTTCATGCTTTAGGGGGCATCTGTTACACAATAATTTGTCATTATCTTCATCTCAGTCCCTCTGCTGTGTCATGTATCAAATAAACATGTTCATATCTTCCCACTTATGCAAGAAGATTAAGCAAATTCTCTCTAATGCTGAAGATTGACCCTTTTTGACTAAGTTCCTACATCATCGCTAGTAAACCCTTAGAATCCGCAATGATTCCCTATCATGCACTGTATCATTGCGACATCGTCGCTAGTCCCTAGTTCATAACCCGTAATGATCCAGATTTGGTGAATTAGTTCAAGCAGTTGGCCTTCTGGATGTCTCTAGACCTAGTTGTTGGGTCAGTTTGGGTCGTCTTTCTACCTCTGGGATGGTGATTCCACCTCTTGTGTAACCTCCCTTGAGGATAAGCTCCCTCTCCCTCATTTCATGGAGACTCCTTCTCCTATAAAATCACTCACCATTGCTATGATCTGTTAGTTTTTGGAGTTCTTTTGGTTGTATAGTGCTGCTGTTGGTTTTGAGTTTCATAGATAGCTTTGGTGTGAGTGTGACAAGTGTGGGATTGTTGATAGCTTGTGGAAGGTTGTGGAGTGACCTTAACTTTGTGTTAAATCTTATGAGTGAAAGAGAGATATTGTATGTTGGGAAATTCATCGTTGAAGAGTGAATGCTTGAGAAACATACTAGCTGAGCCCTCTGAGAAGGCTTGCGACGTCAAGAATCATTTGTAAGCTTGCTCTTGATTCATTATTAATACAATCAATGATGTTTTCTTATGTCTTGTATGTAATTTACTTGATAGCTCATGACTTCTTGACTTTGTGAGTAAATAGACCATTGTTGTTTTCTGGTTACGTGCTTTGTTGTATTTTCTTTGCATTGTTTCAGGTTGATCACTCACTGAGGAGAAGGAAACAAAAGCTGGAGCAATGCAACAAAAATTCATCGACCACCAGTTGAGGTAGGCCTCCAATAATGACTGTTTAAGGAAATCAATTGTTGATCTGTCTTTGCTGTGACTAGACCCACTCTAGGGCTAGAGGGGTTGCCTCTGTCCACAGAGGGAACACTTTCCTGCATCACATATTGCGAAGTTATGTACCCAAGTTTGAATGAAGCAGTATCCTCTGGATGCTCATGGGGGCACTGTGGGAGGACATTATGCAGGGAGATCAACAGTTAGAAGATTCTATGCACCAAGTTATGATGGCCAACCATTCATCAGGATTCAAAAGCATATTGCAAGGCATGCGATGTATGTCAAAGAAAAGGTAGGACATCGTCGAGGGATGAAATTCCTTTGAATAGACAAATAATGTTTCAACCCTTTGAAAAATGGGCAATAGATTTTGTAGGACATATTCAGCCCCCAAAAAAGATGTAGAAAATATGTGATAGGTTAACCCGATAATGCAATATAAATCAAAGCAGAATAATATAACCTACTTCTACTATCAATTTGTGGAAGCTTAAATATCAAGCTGAACAATATAACCAGAAGAAGAAGAATCAATGGCACAATACACATGAAAGTACTTTGGGGAAAGCCTCATCTAAAAACCCCACACTATTGTATTATCATACATTGTGGAAATACATAGGAATTATACATAGCCTTAGTTCTCACAGTTAGCCATCTCTCAGTACAATCCTCACAGATGCTCATAGGAAATCTTGGCTTCTCTCCAGCCTTCCTCTCTGCCCTCCAAGCTCCTATTTCCTTGCGCTGTTCCTTGTGGATGATTAGCCTATTACCAAGTGGAAAACCAGGCCTTCAAAATTGCGCAATCCTCAACGACGAATCCTTGAATGCATGCATGAGTTTTCTCCAAGAGAAAACACATGCAACTGATAGCGCACTATCCTTGAACATTAATCTTAATTGGGCCTTTCTTAGCTTAGACATGCATGAGTTTTTGATGAGGTAATCTTCAGTTAACTGGAGTAGCACTAGTTGAGTGCATTAATGAATCAACTGATTGTTAACTCACTATTAGTTCCTCAAACAGTTTGGAACTAATTTAACTAGACTTAACTTAGTAAACTGAGTTAACTAATTACAACTTAAATATAACTCAATCTTATCTCCTTAATTTAAGGGATACTTCTTGCATGGACTTTTGAAAGACTTCTAACTTGCATTTTTCTCAACTAATTATTTTAAAATAAATAAATTAATTTTCCAAGAGTTGTTCAGACTAAATTTGATTTTAATTTACAATTTATTCAAGGACAAATTAAATTTGGAATATTCTTTTTCCATATTTTTAACACTCCTTCTCACAAGAAAGGGATTATCTGCCACCCCGATCCTATCTCTATGGAACTCGAATTTACACTTTGACAATGCCTTTGTCAAAACGTCAACATCTTTCTCCTGTGTCAAAATATATTGCAACAACATGATCCTCCTCGCTACCAAGTCTCTAAGATGATGATATCAGATGTCGATGTGCTTGGACCTATCATGAAATACTAGATTCTCAAAGAGTTTGATACAACTCTGATTATCACAATAGATCACAGTTGGATCCATCCTATAATAAAACAAACCAACTAGGATTTTCCGCATCCAGATGGCCTCACATGCTGCCTGACTTGCAACCACGTATTCTGCCTCTGCCGAGCTGAGTGCAACCAACCTCTATTTCCTACTGTACTAAGAAATTTTCGCTGACCCAAGGTTGAAAATCCCTCTGATGTGATCTTCCGATCTGATGGATTCCCTGCCCAATCGACATTAGTGAAGCTTTGTAGCTTCACTCCCTCTATCCATTTGTACGATAATCCATACTGAGATTTACCTTGGAGGTATCTCAATACATGCTTTTTCACCATCCAAAACATCTTGGTAGGTTGAACCATCACTTGACTCAGCTAGTTCATCACATAGCACAAATCGTGTTGTGTGTTCACTAAGTACATTAGTGAACCCACAAGCTGCCTGTAAACAATAGCCTCTACCACTTCTCTTGAAGTAGCAATCTCCTTCCTCCACTTACCTGCTAGAGAAGTTTGCATGGGCTTGCACTTCTCCATGTGGAATCTCTTGAGTATCTTGTTGGCATACTTTCCCTAAGACATAAACAAATCCCCATCCTTCTGCCACACTTCCATGCTAAGGAAGTAATGCATGAGACCCATGTTTTTCATCTAGAATTCTCTTGCAAGGTCCTCCTTGCAAGACACGATCAACTGATCATCGCCAGTCAATATGAGATCATCAACATAAAGTAAAATGATCAACAACTTACCTTTCACCATGATGTGGTATAGGTTCGCATCCACTTCACTCTTTGTGAAGCCCAACCTGGTGAAGTAGTTGTCTATCCTGGTGTACCAAGCACGGGTGCTTGCTTAAGCTCATATAATGTTCTCTTGAGTCGGTACACATGTAACTCGCGATTGAAGGTCTCAAAACCTTCTGGATGCTCTATGTACACCTCTTCCTCAATCTAGCCATTGAGGAATGCAATCTTCACATCCATTTGATGGATCTTCCAACCCATCTGTGCTGATAGTGCCAACATAGATCTAATAGATGAGTACCTTGCGACAGGAGAAAAAGTCTCATCATAGGTAATCCCCTCGACTTGTGAAAAGCCATGAGCAACAAATATTTCCTTATGCTTCTCCACACTACCATTAGCAGCTTGCTTTACCTTGTAAAGCGAATGGGAACTCACAATTGACTTGTTCTTCTATCTTGGAACCATGTCCCAAACACTGTTATGAACTATGGAGTCATACTCCTCCACCATAGCATCAACCCAAATCAGTTGCTGCATTGCTTCCTCAAAGGAAGATGGCTCGTTCTCAACACATTCTCTAGCAAGGGCCATGTATCCAGTGTACCTCTCAGGTGACCTCCTTTGTCTGCGCTAAGAAGATGGTGCTCCCACATTCTCTCTCTCATCCTCCAACAATCTGTCAACTTCTCTTGTGCACTTCCATCCATCTCTGGGAGACTCTGCTTGAGTGGATGTCTCCACTCCTAGAACCTCTGCATGCAGCTGCTCCGCATCAGTCTGAGGCTCCTCCTCCTTAGGAACCAATAGTTCCTCCACAACCTATAACTGTGAGGTGTATCAGTGTACCCCGCAAATATCCCCAACTCTGCTGTTGGCTCAAGCTTCTTCCGTGCATCCTTTGTCACATGGAAATATACCAATCAGCCAAAGATCCTGAAGTGACCCACATCTAGTCTCTTACCGAAGAAATCTTCCTCTGGTGTCTTCATCCCAAGTATGCAATGCAGGCTTCTATTCTAAAAATAGGCCGCTATATTACATGCCTCAGCCCACAAGTGAAATGTCAGGCCTTGGTCATGCAACATTACCTGTGCTGCCCCTACAAGAGTTCTTTCTTCCTTCCAACCACCCCATTCTGCTGTGGGTTATGATGTGCCGTCAACTCTCATTTAATTCCTTCCACTGCATAGAAGTCCTTAAACTCTTGAGAGACATATTCTCTGCCATTGTTGCTTCTCAAGGCCTTGATCTTCTTCCCTGACTCTTGCTCTACCAAAGCTTTGGACTCACAAAACTTTGTGAAGGTTTGGTCCTTCTTCTACATAAAATAAATCCAACATTTACGGAATAGTCATCAATGAAAATCACATAACACCTTTGCTTTGCTGTGGATTCTGTCAAGAATGGTCCACACAAATCAGTATGAACTCACTCTAAGATACCCCCCGCTCAACTATCTTGATCATGAAAGGAAGACTTGGTGTAATTTCCCAAGGTACTACCTTTGCATGTGTCAACTTGCTCAAGTTTACCTTTGGGAAGTCCCGTAGATATCTACTGCATTATCTTCAAAGCCCCATGATGCAAATGGCCCAACCGCTTGTGCCACAACTCGCCAATGTCTTGGCTTTGCACTAATTATGATTTCGTACTCAATGCTGCACAATCATCTACCTCTAGTTTACAGAGATTCTTCACCTGAATCCCTACCCTCTTGGTCTGACCTGTTAGTTTCAGTCTTTGCAGCCTTCCTCCAGCGATCAAACATGCTCTTGCAAAGTGATTTTAAGGTGTCAAGGTCAAATTCTGTCATTTCAGTGAGTCTTCAAGTAAAATTTGGTCACTAGGTATTAGGTCTAGGGTTTGTTTGCACTCCTTTCAGATTTGTCCAAATGTCGGTCCATGTCGCCATTCAGCTGAGTGAAACATCATTCAGAGGGTTGTCATCATCATGTCAAGTTCCATTGGGTCATTTTACACCTTGTTCATGCTTTAGTTGTGCCTAGGTAAGGTTCATTTCCCTCTCCCAGGGTTTTGAAGGTAATTTCTCTTTGAGGGTCAAATCATCAGAAAAACTTATATCCTAATGTTAATACACCTTCCCCTATCATTAATGTACCTTTTTAAACACTTCCCATCACTAAGATCCCCCAAATTCCTCATTTTCACACAAACCCTAGTTTCTTGCTACAACATGACAATTTTCTAGGCTAGGCCTGTGTTTTTCCCTTTTGGGCCCCTTACCCTCACTCAATATTTGAACTTCCACTTTCCCCTACTTCCTAACATCCCTCCCTACTTCTCAAAATTTTCTCAAGAATTTAGAACCCCCTTATCCCCTTCATTTCACTTCATTTTGACAAATCCCCTGCTCCACACATCGGGATAGGTTTTACTCCAATGATATTTCTGAACATGAAAAGATGAATTTGGGAAACCAGAGAGAGGGTTTTTGTCCATAATAGGCAAAGGAAGAAAAAACTCCTTCGCTTTTTACACAGGTGTCATTGTTTTAGAGAAATGTCAAAAATACAGTTGTCTCAGGAGAATTGATGCACCTCTGAAGTGACCTTGGGAAAATAAAGCTTTCTTTTATATTAGTTGGCCTAATGACTTTCTTGATGAGTAAGATGATAAGTAGACACAAATGTATTTCCAATGAGCTATCATGAGCTCAATTTGGGGTTGAGAAAGACCTTCAAAAGTTGATAGCAGCAGCACTTTGCCTTTAGGTAGCCTCATTTTGCACATTTTGACTAGTATTGGGAGATTTGATTTTTGACAAGGCAAATGAACTCCAAAATGAAAAATTCTAGTTGGATTGGAAAGTAAACTCAATAGGATTTCCAACAAGCTATTCTGCACCCAATTTGGACACCAGGAAGGCCTTAAAAAGTCTCTTGTAAAAAGGCACTACGCATTGAGATGGTGCGGCATATTGGGCAGCCCTCTGCAGTGTAAAAAATGAACTGGTGCGACGCATTGAGATGGCGTGGTGCATTGGGCAGCCCTCTGCAGTGTAAAAAATGAACTGGCATGACACATTGAGATGGCATGGTGCATTGGGCTAAAAAGCCTGAAATCTGTTCAAATGTTCCTCCAAAGACTCTCAAATTGCTAAATTCTTCATTGCCCAAGTAAGTTAACATCCGTCCATGACCAATGAATGAATTTCTCTTGGTGCTTATGGTGATTTAATGGATAAAAAATAAAACCCTACCTCCTTGCATTTTTTGTCAAAAATAAATTGCATAGGGTTTATGAGTTGTATTTCTTACTGCTAATTCCACTCCTAGCCATTTCTCACTCCCTCACTCCTTCATTCCCTCAATCATTTTCTCCCTCTCTTTACATTCTCATCTACCAATTCCACATTTCCCATATCCCTAATCAAATAACCCTAAATCCCTAATCCCACTATCCCAAACCCTAGTCAAATATCCCCAAAACCATAATTACCATCCCAAACCCTAGATATCATCCCCTAAACCCTTTCATTCCATAAAATCCTACAGCTATCATCAAACTCTCCCCTCATCAGCCCCACTCATCCATGGCGCTCAAAAACATGAAGGCAAAACTAGCAAGCTGCCAGGAGGAGGAAAATCAAATTGACCACAATTGAGCAAGAAATTCAAATCTGATCATGAATCTTGGCTTGAGAGAACAAACATGCACCTATAAAGGATGCTAGAGAAGTCCAACAATGAGAAAAACATGTTGAGGAACATGGCATATCATTACTCGGCGAGAAACAAAGTGTGCAATGCAAGAATCAGGAACTTGAAGGCCAAGTTGAAGAAGGCATCGAGGAAGCAAAAGGAGCAATATAGACTTTAGATCTTGGTTGAGGCTTCCTTGACCAAACACAACACTTGATGGAGAACATTTGAAATTTTGGAATTTTTGGGCCAAAACATAGAATTTTCTGCCCAATGCGTCGTGCCACCTAGCGCTCTCTTTTGATGGAGACCTCCTTTTGAGGAAAACTTTAAATTTTTGGATTTTTCATGGAGAAATATGCATTCTCACCAATGGCCAAGAAATTTTGACAGGTTTTGAGCCCCCAAAAAGGTCAAAAACACCCCATAAATGACGTTTATGCCCCTTTTTGGACACACAGGAAGCAGTGTTGAGAGAACTTAGTTTTGGAGGGGTAAATGGAGGCCAAATTCAAAAATTCCACTTGTTTTGGAAAGTAGACAGATAGAAATTTCCAAAAAGCCCACTTTGCGAAAATTTTATGAAAGAGAAGTCCTTCAAAATTAGCTGCAAATAGGTGCTATGCATAGGGAAATCAACGCGGCGTATTGGGGAAATTTTGCTCAGTTTGACCAAGAATACTCTGTTTTTCGCCTAGTTTCTTGACAATTTGACTTTTCTCCTTCTTAATGTCAAACTTATGATGTAATTTAATGTAAATTGATGGATCTTGATGTAATTATGTCAAATTTTCAATCATGGAGGTAGATTCAGCTATCAAAAAGTAGTTTGCAACTGAATGAATCAGTTCCCTAGTTTCAAGAGGCAAGTTGTTCCACTGCCTAATTTTTAGTTCTTAGTTTAGAATTAGTTGGAACAGCTCCTAAACTTATGAGCTCAACCCCTAGAGGCTAGGATGAGTTATGGTTTTCTATATCTTGTGATTTTTCAGTCATTAGCATGGTTGGACTTTTGAGAAAGCTTGGAGCTTTATTGTATACTCATATTAGCAGATTTGGCTAAGGAATAGAGAGCAGGGTTTGCATCACTCTTTGGGATTCATGTGGCATTTTGTTTTGGTAAAATGCTTTCTTCTGTAATTATGAATTCACTTATATGTTATGTATGCCATTATTTATCTTCTTTCTTCTTAACTAAATCAAAGAAGGGTAAAGGTAGAATCCATTGAAATTACAGTGCTCTACCTAGGGTTTGTTTTAGTTTTTGATGTTTTCAGCTGTTTGAAGAGGATCCCTGGGTTTTCTTGCCCTCTTCAACTCCTCACCTGTCTAATCTCCACATCTCATTCAATCTGAAGTGCCAAATCAGTTGCCTACCTTGCCCCATTGAGATCTCTGCAAAACTGAGCCTCATTCCCCGCACCCAAAATCTGCCTTTCCGTTGGAGCCAACAAAAACATCATTCTATTTAATCAAACTCTTTTACACACATACTTAACCTAAAATTAGTCAGTATATTAGTCATTTAAAGCCCTTATTGATCATATTTTTGCTGAGATTGACTAGGAGAGAGCCCTCTCCCGACCTGGTAGGGCTAGCTACCGGGTTAAGCGTGGTTTGATGTTACCCTAGATCCTACCTTTCTCAGCCTAAGGTAGATTTAGGCCCTAACATAGTGGCGACCATACTGGGGAAGAAAAGTTTATTTGTTTGTTAGTGTTATTTGTTTTATAGACTACAGTCAGAGCCTAAAGTTAGCTAGGTAGCCTTCGAAACACTCTTGCTTTGCATTAGCGAAAGTAGATAAAAGCTGCTTCAGTCAATCTCCAGTCTAGTCTTATGAACTGAACATCTGACTTGCAAATTTCCCCAGTACATGTATCAAGTTAGATCTGATTGTTGATGGTGAACAACAATCAGACACAGGAAGGTTGAAATCATTCACCTTGCGACTCTAGTGTCGAAAAATACCAAGCTTTAGAATTTTTATGGCAACTCCACTCTTCAAGAACCAGTAGCCTGAAGGATTTCTTGGTGAATTCATTGTTATCAAAATGGTTTCGCTGGATCGAAGGTATGCTCCCATGAGCCGAGATCACATTCCAGGTTTTCCAAATAAAATTCCGAAGGTAGATTGGAAATGGAATTTTCCTATTTTTAAAGACGATAATAGGAATGATGCTGCTTTACATCTGGTTAGATTTCACATACATATTCGCAATTTGAAGGTTGATTTTCCTAAAGATTGCTTAATGAAGATATTCATGGCCACTCTGGAAGGTGAAGTCCGATCTTGGTATGAAAGTTTGTCGCCTGCTTGTATTTACTGTTTGAAGGATTTTCATACCATGTTCTTTGAGAGGTATAAAGAATCTTATCCATCCTTAACCTTAGTTCAGGACTGTTGTAAACATGTTTATAGTTTTTATTGAAAATTTTGAGAAAGTTTATAAAGATGATGACTTCATGGATGATGAGATCATGGAGGCTCTGTACGAAAATCCATTTCAACAGCATAAAGAGAACTTAGAGGATACTTGTCAAGATGCTCAGGAGAATTTGTAGCAGGATCAAGATCTTTGTACAATGGAAAATGATGAAAGAGCAGGTTTTATTTCAAATCTGTCCATAGAAGAAAAAAGCATGCATGAAAGTCAATTTTGTGTTTCAGAATGTGATAAAGTGAAGTAAGCTACTTCAGATCTAGATTCAGATCGTGATGATGAAGACTACCTTGTTTTGAATCCCATGAAGGAGAGCTCTGTTGTTGAGATCATCTGGAATGAAGAAGACAAAGTTACAGACCCAAGCCTTCATGAGGAGGTAATCCAATCATTTCATGAAAAATAAGATGAGATATTTGTTCAAGTAAGTGAAAAATCTTCTTTCGATAACTCAGTGGTAAAAGATAATTTTATTGCCATGTCATATGAAGATGATCAACAATGTTTTCAAATTTCAGAAGATCAGGGAATTAAGGACTGTCATTCTGGTTTCTCATGTTTTAAAATGTTATTTCATGAAGACAATAATCACTTGAAAAAAACAAAACTGAAAGTGCTTTCTCCTTTGTCTGAAGATGAGATAGATCTACTTCTGAAAGGTCAGATTACAGCCCAAGCTAATGCAGGTCTGCAGTGTGCACATGGTCAAGAAGGTGTTGGTGAAACTTCTTCTTCTTTTGAAAATGATGACAGTCTTGAAATTAGATTTATAGATCAGCGAACAGATAATATTTTATTTCATGAAGATGTTAAGGCTATCATGTTTGATAATCTTGAAGATTGTTTTCTATTTAAGAATGACCTAGACCATGAAATTGAGGAATACGAGCCTGAAAAAGACAATATGCCAGAATTTCTCATGTTCGAGGAATTTACAACTAACTCTCAGATAGCAGAGGCTTATACCTCTCTATTCCTTCCTATCACTCGACAAACAATCATTCTTTTAGATCAGAATAAAGTGAGTACTTGTATTTTTGCTGCTAGATCTCAAGACAAGATAGTGCTTCAAGATTATCAAGATCCCTTCGGCATTCTTTTGCAAGCATTAGAGAATATGAATGTTGCCTAGTTCATTAGCATAAGCCTTAGTTTCAGTTCTTATTGGGAGTCACCTACATGTACATCATTCTGCCTGCTCGGGGAAAGTGAGAGCAGAATTTCAGTATGTAGCCATTTGCTGGATTGGTTACATTGGAAGGCCCACCTCACATGATTGTATATATTTCATCAGTAGGCAGGTGGTTGTCATTATGATTTGAAGCTCTGAAATCTTGATGGTCTGCTGCCATTTAAAAGCTTTGTAAGTACTTGTTTTAGTTAAGTCAATCTTGAGTCATTTTTTATTTCAGTCAGTTTAAAGATAGTTTCAGTTGAGTGTCCAGTTTCAGATTTTGAAAGTCTTGTTTCAGTTTTGAATTAAGTCAGTTCAACTATGAGTTTTGAGTCAAAGTTTCATAGTAATTGGTTTGTCCAAGTTTTTGACTCCATTGCCCAATGGATAAGGCACTAGTTTGCTCTCCCAAAGATCTGCCACTCTTGGCACCTCCAAGGAGCTACCATCCCAATTGGAGCCAATGTTAATTTCAGCCTTTGCAGCCTTCCTCTAGTGATCAAACATGCTCTTGCAAAGTGATTTTCAGGTGTCAAGGTCAAATTCTGTCATTTCAGTGAGTCTTTAAGTAAAATTTGGTCACTAGGTATTAGGTCTAGGGTTTGTTTGCACTCCTTTCAAAATTGTCCAAATGTTGGTTGATGTCACCATTCAGCTGAGTGAAACATCATTCAAAGAGTTGTCATCATCATGTCAAGTTCCACTGGGTCATTTTACACCTTGTTCATGCTTCAGTTGTGCCTAGGTAAGGTTCATTTCCCTCTCCTAGGGTTTTGAAGGTAATTTCTCTTTGAGGGTCAAATCATCAGCAAAACTTATATCCTGATGTTCATACAACTTCCCCTATCCTTAATGTACTTTATTAAACACTTCCCATCACTGTGATCCCCCAAATTCCTCATTTTCGCACAAACCCTAGTTTCTTACTATAACTTGATAATTTTCTAGGCCATGCCTCTGTTTTGCCCTTTTAGACCCCTTACCCTCACTCAATATTTGAGCTTCCACTTTCCCCTACTTCATAACATCCCTCCCTACTTCCCAAAATTTTTCTCAAGAATTTAGAACCCGCTTATCCCCTTCATTTCACTTCATTTCGACAAATCCCCTGTTCCACACATCGGGATAGGTTTTACTCCAATGATGTTTCTGAGCAAGAAAAGATGCATTTGGAAACACTGAGAGAGGTTTTTGTCCAAAATAGGCCAAGGAAGAACAAAATCCTTCACTTTTTACAAAGGTGTCATGGTTTTAGAGAAATGTCAAAAATACAGTTGTCTCAGGAGAGTTGATGCACCTCTGAAGTGACCTTGGGAAAATCAAGATTTATCCTAGTTTGGTTGGCCTAATGACTTTATTGATGCCTAAGATGATAAATAGACACAAATATCTTTCCAGTGAGTTATCATGAGCTCAATTTGGGGTTGAGGAAGACCTTCAAAAGTTGACTGCAACAACACTTTTCCTTTAGGTAGCCTCATTTTGCACATTTTGACTAGTATTGGGTGATTTGATTTTTGACAAGGAAAATGAACTCCAAATTGAAAAATACTAGTTGGGTTGGAAAGCGGACTCAATAGGATTTCCAATGAGCTATATTGCACCCAATTTGGACATTGGACAGGCCTGCAAAAGTCTCCTGCAAAAAAGTGCTACGCATTGAGATGGCGCGGCGCATTGGGCAGCCCTCTGTAGTGTAAAAAATGAACTGGTGCGACGCATTGAGATGTTGCGGTGCATTGGGCTAAAAAGCATGAAATCCATTCAAATTGTTCCTCAAAAGACTCTCAAATTGCTAAATTCTTCATTTCCCAGGTAAGTTAACATCCCTCCATGACCAATGAATGAATTTCTCTTGGTGCTTATGGTGATTTAATGGATAAAAATTAAAACCCTACCTCCTTGCATTTTTTGTCAATAAACAATTGCATAGGGTTTATGAGTTGTATTTCTTACTACCAATTCCACTCCTAGCCATTTGTCATTCCCTCACTCCTTCATTCCCTCAATCCTTTTCTCCCTCTCTTTACATTCTCATCTACGCATTCCACATTTCCCATATCCCTAATCAACTAACCCTAAATCCCTAATCCCACTGTCCCAAACCCTAGTCAAATATCCCAAAAACCCTAATTGTCATCCCAAACCCTAGATATCATCCCCTAAGCCCTTTAATTCCCTAAAATCCTACAACTAGCATCAAACCCTCCCCTCATCAGTCCCACTCATCCATGGAACTCAAAAACATGAAGGCAAAATCGACAAGCTGCCAAGAGGAGGAAAATCAAATTGACCACACTTGAGTAAGAAATTCAAAGCTGATCATGAATCTTGGCTTGAGAGAACAAAAATGCACCTAGAAAGATGCTAGAGAAGGTCAACAATGAGACAAACATGTTGAGGAACATGTAATATCATTACTTGGTAAGAAACAAAGTGTGGAAGTCAAGAATCAGGAACTTGATGGCCAAGTTGAAGAAGGCATCGAGGAAGCGAAAGGAGAAAGATAAACTTCAGCTCTTGGTTGAGGCTTTATTGGCCCAACACAGCACTTGATGGAGAACACTCAACCAAAATTTCAAAAAATTTGGGACCCTTTTTGCAATTTTGGAATTTTTGGGCCAAAACACAGAATTTTCTGCCCAATGCGTAGTGCCACCTTGCGCTCGCTTTTGATGGAGGTATCCTTTTGAAGAAAACTCAGCATTTTTGGATTTTTCATGGAGAAATATGCATGCTTACCAATGGCCAAGAAATTTTGACAGGTTTTGAGCCCCCAAAAAGGTCAAAAACACCCCAGAAATGACCTTTCTGCCCCTTTTTGGACACACAGGAAGTAGTGTTGGGAGAACTCAGTTTTGGAGGGGAAAATGGAGGTCAAATTCAAAAATTCCACTTGTTTTGGAAAGTAAATAGATATACCGTTCCAACAAGCCCACTTGGATCAAATTGGGTTCAAGAGAAGTCCTCCAAAATTAGTTGCAAATAGGTGCTATGCATAGGGAAATCAATGTGGCACATTGGGGAAATTTTCCTCAGTTTGACCAAGAATATTCTGTTTTTCGCCTAGTTTCTTGACAGTTTGACTTTTCTCCTTCTTAATGTCAAACTTATGATGTAATTTAATGTAAATTTATGGATATTGATGTAATTATGTCAAATTTTCACTCATGGAGGTATATTCATCTATCAAAAAGTAGTTTGCAACTGAATGAATCAGTTCCCTAGTTTCAAGAGGCAAGCTGTTCCACTGCCTAATTTTTAGGTCTTAGTTTAGATTTAGTTGGAACAGCTCCTAAACTTATGAGATCAACCCCTAGAGTCTAGGATGAGTTATGGTTTGTCTATATCTTGTGATATTTCAGTCATTAGCATGGTTGGACTTTTGAGAAAGCTGGAGCTTTATTGTATACTCATATCACAGTTTTGGCTAAGGAATAGAGACCAGGGTTTGCAACACTCTTTGGGATTCATGTGGCATTTTGTTTTGGTACAGTGCTTTATTCTGTAATTTTGAATTCAATTATGTGTTATGTATGCCATTATTTATCTTCTTTCTTCTTAACTAAATCAAACAAGGGTAAAGGTAGAATCCATTGAAATTACAGTGCTCTATCTAGGGTTTGTTTTAGTTTTTGATGTTTTCAGCTGTTTGAAGAGGATACCTAGGTTTTATTTCCCTCTTCAACTCCTCACCTGTCTAATCTCCACATCTCATTCAATCTGAATTTCCAAATCATTTTCCTACCTTTCCCCATGAGATCTCTGCAAAACTAAGCCTCATTCCCTGCACCCGAAATCTGCCTTTCCATTCGAGCCAACAAAAACATCATTCTATTCAATCAAACCCTTTTACACACATACCTAGCCTAAAATTAGTCAGCATATTAGTCATCTCAAGCCCTTATTGATCATATTTTTGCTGAGATTTACTAGGAGAGAGCCCTCTCCCGACTTGGTAGGGCTAGCTACTAGGTTAAGCGTGGTTTGATGTTACTCTAGATCCTACCTTTCTCAGCCTGAGGTAGATTTAGGCCCTAACATAGTGGCGACCATACTAGGGAAGAAAAGTTTATTTGTTTGTTAGTGTTCCTTTTTTTATAGACTACAGACAGAGCCTAAAGTTAGCTAGGTAGTCTTCGAAACGCTCTTGCTATGCATTAGCGAAAGTAGATAAAAGCTGCTTCAGTCAATCTCCGGTCTAGTCTTATGAATTGAACATCTGACATGAAAATTTCCCCAGTACATGTATCAAGTTATATCTAATTTTTGATGGTGGACAACAATCAGACATAGGAAGGATGAAATCCTTCACCTGGCGACTCTAGTGTCGAAAAATCCCAAGCTTCAGAATTTTTATGGAAAATCCACTCTTCAGGAACAGGTAGTCTGAAGGATTTCTCAGTGAATTCATTGTTATCAAAATGGTTTTGCTGGATCGAAGGTATGCTCCCATGAGCCGAGATCACATTCCAGGTTTTCAAATAAAATTCCGAAGGTAGATTGGCAAAGGAATTTGCCTATGTTTAAAGACGATAATAGGAATGATGCTGTTTTACACCTGGTTAGATTTCACATATATATTCGCAAGTTGAAGGTTGATTTTCCTGAAGATTGCTTGATGAAGATATTCATGGCCACTCTGGAAGGTGAAGCCAGATCTTTGTATGAAAGTTTGCCGCCTGCTTGTATTTACTGTTTGAAAGATTTTCATACCATGTTCTTTGAGAGGTATAAAGAATCTTATCCATCCTTAACCTTAGTTCAGGACTGTTATGAACATGTTTATAGTTTTATTGAAAATCTTGAGAAAGTTTATGAATATGATGACTTCATAGACGATGAGATCATGGAGGCTCTATATGAAAATCCATTTCAACAGCATAAAGAGAACTTAGAGGATACTTGTCAAGATGCTCAGGAGAATTTGCAACAGGATCAAGATCTTTGTACAATGGAAAATGATGAAAGAGAAGGTTTTATTTCAAATTTGTCCATAGAAGAAAACAACATGCATGAAAGTCAAGTTTCAATTGCAGAATGTGATAAAGTGAAGTCAGCTATTTCAGATCTAGATTCAGATCATGATGATGAAGTCTACCTTGTTTTGAATCCCATGAAGGAGAGCTCTGCTGTTGAGATCATTCTGGTTTCTCATGTTTTGAAATGTTATTTCATGAAGACAATAGTCACTTGAAAAAAACAAAACTGAAAGTGCTTTCTCCTTTGTCTGAAGATAAGATAGATCTACTTCTGGAAGGTTATATTACAGCCCAAGCTAATGCAGGTCTGCAGTGTGCACATGGTCAAGAAGGTGTTGGAGAAACTTCTTCTTCTTTTAAAAATGATGACAGTCTTGAAATTAGATTTATATATTAGTGAACAGATAATAATTTATTTCATGAAGATGATAAGGCTGTCATGTTTGATAATCTTGAAGATCGTTTTTTGTTTAAGAATGACCTAGACCATGAAATTTAGGAATACAAGCTTGAGAGAGACAATATGCTAGAATTTCGCATGTTCGAGGACGTTACAACTAACTCTCAGATAGCAAAGGCTTATACCTCTCTATTCCTTCCTATCACTCGACAAACAATCATTCTTTCAGATCAGAATAAAGGGAGTACTTGTATTTTTGCTGCTGGATCTCAAGACGAGATAATGCTTCAGGATTATTAGGATCCCTTCGGCATTCTTTTGCAAGCATTAGAGAATATGAATGTTTCCTGGTTCATTAGCATAAGCCTTGGTTTCAATTCTTGTTATGATTTGCCTACATGTACATCATTCTGTCTGCTCAGGGAAAGTGAGAGAATAATTTCAGTATGTAGCCATTTGTTGGATTGGTTACATTGGAAGGCCCACTTCACATGGTTGTACATATTTCATCAATAGGTAGGTGGTTGTCATCATGATTTGAATATATCAAATCATGATGATCTGCTGCCATTTAAAAGCTTTGTAAGTACTAGTTTCAGTTAAGTCAGTCTTGATATATTTTTTGCTTTAGTCAGTGTAAAGATAGTTTGAGTTGAGTGTCTAGTTTCAGATTTTGAGAGTCTTGTTTAAGCTTCGACTTAAGTCAGTTCAACTATGAGTCTTTAGTCAAAGTTTCATAGTAATTGGTTTGTCGAAGTTTTTGACTCCATTGCCCAATGGATAACGTATTGGTTTGCTCTCCCAAAGATCTGCCATTCTTGTCACCTCCAATGAGCTACCATCCTAGTTGGAGCTAATGTTAGTGTCAGTCTTTGTAGCCCTCCTCCAGTGATCAAACATGCTCTTGCAAAGTGATTTTAAGGTGTCAAGGTCAAATTCTGTCATTTCAATGAATCTTTAAGTAAAATTTGGTCACTAGGTATTAGGTCTAGGGTTTGTTTGCACTCCTTTCAAAATTTTCCAAATGTCGGTCGATGTCACCATTCAGCTGAGTGAAACATCATTCATAGGGTTTTCATCATCATGTCAAGTTCCACTGGGTCATTTTACACCTTGTTCATGATTCAATTGTGCCTAGGTAAGGTTCATTTCCCTCTCCTAGGGTTTTGAAGGTAATTTCTCTTTGAGGGTCAAATCATCAGCAAAAATTATATCCTGATGTTCATACACCTTCCCCTATCCTTAATGTACCTAATTAAACACTTCCAATCACTGATATCCCCCAAATTCCTCATTTTCGCACAAACCCTAGTTTCTTGCTACAACCTAACAATTTTCTAGGCTAGGCCTATGTTTTTCCCTTTTGGACCCCTTCCCCTCACTCAATATTTGAACTTCCACCTTCCCCTACTTCCTAACATCCCTCCCTACTTCCCAAAAATTTTCTCAAGAATTTAGAACCCCCTTATCCCCTTCATTTCACTTCATTTCGATAAATCCCCTGTCCCACGCATCGGGATAGGTTTTACTCCAATGCTGTTTCTAACGAAGAAAAGATGAATTTGGGAAAATTGAGAGAGGTTTCTTTCCAAAATATGCCAAGGAAGAAAAATGTCCTTCACTTTTTACACAGGTATCATGGTTTTAGAGAAATGTCAAAAATATAGTGGTCCTAGGGGAATTGATGCACCTCTAACGTGACCTTGGGAAAATCAAGATTTCTCATTGCTTGGTTGGCCTAATGACTTTCGTTATGATTCAGATGATAAATAGACACAAATATCGTTCCAATGAGCTATCATGAGCTCAATTTGGGGTTGCTAAAGACCTTCAAAAGTTGACAGCAACAACACTTTTCCTTTAGGTAGCCTCATTTTGCACATTTTGGCCAGTATTGGGAGATTTGATTTTTGACAAGGAAAATGAACTCCAAATTCAAAAATTCCAGCTGGTTTGGAAAGTAGACTCAATAGTATTTCTAACGATCTATCTTGCACCCAATTTGGACATCGGGAAGGCCTCCAAAAATCACCTACAAAAATGCGCTACGCATTGAGATGGCGCGGCACATTGGGTAGCCCTCTGCAGTGTAAAAAATGAACTGGTGCGACGCATTGAGATGGCACGGCGCATTGGGCTAAAAAGCTTGAAATACATTCAAATTCTTCCTCCAAATACTCTAAAATTACTAAATTTTTCATTTCCCAAGTAAGTTAACATCCCTTCATGACCAATGAATGAATTTCTCTTGGTGCTTATGGTGATTTAATGGATAAAAAATAAAACCCTACCTGCTTGCATTTTTTGTCAAAAAACAATTGCATAGGGTTTATGAGTTGTATTTCTTACTGCTAATTCCACTCCTATCCATTTATCACTCCATCACTCCTTCATTCCCTCAATCATTTTCTTCCTCTCTTTACATTCTCATCTACCCATTCCACATTTCCCATATCCCTAATCAACTAACCCTAAATCCCTAATCCCACTATCCCAAACCCTAGTCAAATATCCCCAAAACCCTAATTGCCATCCCAAACCCTAGATATCATCCCCTAAATCCTATGATTCCCTAAAATCCTAAAGCTAGCATCAAACTCTCCCCTCATCAGTCCCACTCATCCATGGCACTCAAAAACATGAAGGCAAAACTGGCAAGCTGCCAAGAGGAGGAAAATCAAATTGACCACACTTGAGCAAGAAATTCAAAGATGATCATGAATCTTGGCTTGAGAGAAAAAACATGCACCTAGAAAGGATGCTATAGAAGGCAAAAAATGAGAAAAACATGTTGAGGAACATGGCATATCATTACTTGGCAAGAAACAAAGTGTGCGAGGCAAGAATCAGGAACTTGAAGGCCAAGTTGAAGAAGGCATCGAGGAAGCGAAAGGAGCAAGATAGACTTCAGATCTTGGTTGAGGCTTCCTTGGCCCAACACAACACTTGGTGGAGAATACTCAGCCCAAATTTCAAAAAATTTGGGGCCCTTTTTTCAATTTTGGAATTTTTGGGCCAAAACATAGAATTTTCTGCCCAATGCGCCGCGCCACTTGGCGCTCACTTTTGATGGAGGCCTCCTTTTGAGGAAAACTCAATATTTTTGGATTTTTCATGGATAAATATGCATTCTCACCAATGGCCAAGAAATTTTGACAGGTTTTGAGCCCCCAAAAAGGTAAAAAACACCCCATAAATGACCTTTCTAGATACACAGGAAGCTGTGTTGGGAGAACTCAGTTTTGGAAGGGCAAATGGTGGCCAAATTCAAAAATTCCACTTGTTTTTGAAAGCAGACAGATAGAAATTTCCAACAAGCCCACTCAAAGAAAATTTGGTGCATTATAAGTCCTCTAGAATTAGCTGCAAACAGGTGCTACACATAGGGAAATCAGCGTGGTGCATTGGGGAAATTTTGCTCAGTTTGACCAAGAATACTCTGTTTTTCGCCTAGCTTCTTGACAGTTTGACTTTCCTCCTTGTTAATATATAAATTATGATGCAATTTAATGTAAATTGATGGATATTGATGTAAATATGTCAAATTTTCACTCACGGAGGTAGATTCATCTATCAAAAAGTAATCTGCAATTGAATGAATCAGTTCCCTAGTTTCAAGAGGCAAGTTGTTCCACCACATTTTTAGTTCTTAGTTTAGAATTAGTTGGAACAGCTCCTAAAATTATGAGCTCAACCCCTAGAGGCTAGGATGAGTTA
This sequence comes from Pinus taeda, assembly GCA_000404065.3. Lineage (NCBI taxonomy): Eukaryota > Viridiplantae > Streptophyta > Pinopsida > Pinales > Pinaceae > Pinus > Pinus taeda. The sequence goes on from APFE030581143.1 coordinate 24,047, forward strand.
TGGTTTGTCTATATCTTGTGATTTTTCAGTCATTAACATGGTTGGACTTTTGAGAAAGCTTGGTGCTTTATTGTATACTCATATCAGTAGTTTTGGCTAAGGAATAGAGACCAGGGTTTGCAGCACTCTTTGGGATTCATGTAGCATTTTGTTTTGGTACAGTGCTTTCTTCTATAATTGTGAATTCACTTAGGTGTTATGTATGCCATTATTTATCTTCTTTCTTCTTAACTAAATCAAACAAGGGTAAAGGTAGAATCCATTGAAATTGTAGTGCTCTACCTAGGGTTTGTTTTAGTTTTTGATGTTTTCAGTTGTTTGAAGAGGATCCCTCGGTTTTCTTGCCCTCTTAAACTCCTCACCTGTCTAATCTCCACATCTCATTCAATTTGAAGTGCCAAGTCAGTTGCCTACCTTGCCCCATTGAGATCTCTGCAAAACTGAGCCTCATTGCCCGCACCCAAAATCTGCCTTTCCATTGGAGCCAACAAAAACATCATTCTATTCAATCAAACTCTTTTACACACATACCTAGCCTAAAATCAGTTAGCATATTAGTCATCTCAAGCCCTTATTGATCATATTTTTACTGAGATTGACTAGGAGAGAGCCCTCTCCCAACCTGGTAGTGCTAGCTACTAGGTTAAGCGTGGTTTGATGTTACCCTAGATCTTACCTTTCTCAGCCTGAGGTAGATTTAGGCCCTAACATAGTGGCAACCATACTAGGGAAGAAAATTTTATTTGTTTGTTAGTGTTCTTTGTTTTATAGACTACAGACGGAGGATGAAGTTAGCTAGGTAGCCTTCTAAACACTCTTGCTTTCCATTAGCAAAAGTAGATAAAAGCTACTTCAGTCAATCTCCGGTCTAGTCTTATGAACTGAACATCTGACTTGCAAATTTCCCTAGTACATGTATCAAGTTAGATCTGATTGTTGATGGTGGACAACAATCAGACACAGGAGGGCTGAAATCATTCACCTGGTGACTCCAGTGTCGAAAAATCCCAAGCTTCAGAATTTTTATGGCAAATCCACTCTTCAAGAACTAGTAGCCTGAAGGATTTCTTGGTGAATTCATTGTTATCAAAATGGTTTTGCTGGATCGAAGGTATGCCTGCATGAGTCGAGATCACATTCCAGGTTTTCCAAATAAAATTTTGAAGGTAGATTGGCAAAGGAATTTGCCTATGTTTAAAGACGATAATAGGAATGATGCTTCTTTACATCTGGTTAGATTTCATACACATATTCACAAGTTGAAGGTCGCTTTTCTTGAAGACGCTTGATGAAGATATTCATGGCCACTCTAGAAGGTGAAGCCCGATCTTGGTATGAAAGTTTGCTGCCTGCTTGTATTTACTGTTTGAAGGATTTTCATACCATGTTCTTTGAGAGGTATAAAGAATCTTATCCATCCTTAGCCTTAGTTCAGGACTGTTGTAAACATGTTTATAGTTTTTTTGAAAGTCTTGAGAAAGTTTATGAAGATGATGACTTCATGGACGATGAGATCATGGAGGCTCTGTACAAAAATCCATTTCAACAACATAAAGAGAACTTAGAGGATACTTGTCAAGATGCTTAGGAGTATTTGCAATAGGATCAAGATCTTTGTACAATGGAAAATGATGAAAGAGAAGGTTTTATTTCAAATCCATCCGTAGAAGAAAACAACATACATGAAAGTCAAGTTTCAATTTCAGAATGTGATAAAGTGAAGTTAGCTATTACAGATCTAGATTCAGATCGTGATGATCAAGACTACCTTGTTTTAAATCCCATGAAGGAGAGCTCTGCTGTTGAGATAATTCTGTTTTCTCATGTTTTGAAATGTTATTACATGAAGACAATAATCACTTGAAAAAAAAAAACTGAAAGTGCTTTCTCCTTTGTCTGAAGATGTGATAGATCTACTTCTGAAAGGTCATATTACAATCCAAGCTAATGCAGGTCTGCAGTGTGCACATGGTCAAGAAGGTGTTGGTGAAACTTCTTCTTCTTTTTAAAATGATGATAGTCTTGAAATTAGATTTATAGATCAGTGAACAGATAATATTTTATTTCATGAAGATGATAAGGCTATCATGTTTGATAATATTGAATATTGTTTTCTGTTTAAGAATGACCTAGACCATGAAATTGAGGAATACGAGCCTGAAAGAGACAATATGCCAGAATTTCTCATGTTCGAGGACTTTACAGCTAACTCTTAGATAGTAGAGGCTTATACCTCTCTATGCCTTCCTATCACTCGACAACTAGTCATTCTTTCAGATCAGAATAAAAGGAGTACTTGTATTTTTGCTGTTGGATCTCAAGACAAGATAGTGCTTCAGGATTATCAAGATCCCTTTGGAATTATTTTGCAAGATTTAGAGAATATGAATGTTTCCTGGTTCGTTAGCATAAGCCTTGGTTTTAGTTCTTATTGTGAGTCACCTACATGTACATCATTCTTCCTGCTCGGGGAAAGTGAGAGTAGCATTTCAGTATGTAGCCATTTGCTGGATTGGTTACATTGGAAGGCCCACTTCACATGATTGTACATATTTCATCAGTAGGTAGGTGGTTGTAATCATGATTTGAAGCTCTCAAATCTTGATGGTCTGCTGCCATTTAAAAGCTTTGTAAGTACTAGTTACAATTAAGTCAATATTGAGGAATTTTTTGTTTCAGTGAGTTTAAAGATAGTTTCAGCTGAGTGTCCAGTTTCAGATTTTGAGAGTCTTGTTTCAGTTTTGAATTAAGTCAGTTCGACAATGAGTCTTGAGTCAAAGTTTCATAGTAATTGGGTTTTCAAATATTTTGACTCCATTGCCCAATGGATAAGGCACTGGTCTGCTCTCCCAAAGATCTGCCATTCTTGGCACTTCCAAGGAATTACCATCCCAATTGGAGCCAATGTTAGTGTCAGTCTTTGTAGCCTTCCTCCAGTGATCAAACATGCTCTTGCAAAATGATTTTAAGGTGTCAAGGTCAAATTCTGTCATTTCAGTGAGTCTTCAAGTAAAATTTGGTCACTAGGTATTAGGTCTAGGGTTTGTTTGCACTCCTTTCAAAATTGTCCAAATGTTGGTCCATGTCACCATTCAGCTGAGTGAAACATCATTCAGAGGGTTTTCATCATCATGTCAAGTTCCAATGGGTCATTTTCCACATTGTTCATGCTTCAGTTGTGCCTAGGTAAGGTTCATTTCCCTCTCCTAGGGTTTTGAAGGTAATTTCTCTTTGAGGGTCAAATCATCAGTAAAACTTATATCCTAATGTTCATACACCTTCCCCTATCCTTAATGTACCTTATTAAACACTTCCCATTACTGAGATCCCCCAAATTCCTCATTTTCTCACAAACCCTAGTTTCTTGCTACAACTTAACAATTTTCTAGGCTAGGCTTGTGTTTTTCCATTTTGGACCCCTTCCCCTCACTCAATATTTGAAATTCCACTTTTCTATACTTCCTAACATCCCTCCCTACTTAAGAAAATTTTTTCAAGAATTTAAAATCCTCTTATCCCCTTCATTTCACTTCATTTTGACAAATCCCCTGTTCCACACATCGGGATAAGTTTTACTCCAATGATTTTTTTGAGTAAGAAAAGATGAATTCGGGAAAAATGAGAGAGGTTTTTTTCCAAACTAGGCCAAGGAAGAGAAACCTCCTTCAATTTTTATACAGGTGTCATGGCTTTAGAGAAATTTCAAAAATACAGGTGTCTCAGGAGAATTGATGCACCTCTGAAGTGACCTTGCAAAAATCAAACTGTCTCCTAGATTGGTTTGCCTAATGACTTTTTGGATGAGTTAGATGATAACTAGACATAAATATCTTTCCAATGAGCTATCATGAGCTCAATGTGGGGTTGAGGAAGACCTTCAAAAGTTGACTGCAACAACACTTTGCCTTTAGGCAACCTCATTTTGCACATTTTGACCAGTATTGGGAGATTTGATTTTTGACAAGGCAAATGAACTCAAAATTGAAAAATTATAGTTGGGCTGGAAAGTAGACTCAATAGGCTTTCCACCGAGATATCCTACACCTAATTTTGACACTAGGAAGGCCTCCAAAAGTCTCCTACAAAAAGGCACTATGCATTGAGATGCCGCGGCGCATTGGGCAACCCTCTGCAGTGTAAAAAATGAACTGGTGCGATGCCTTGAGATGGCATGACGCATTGAAATAAAAAGCCTAAAATCCATTCAAATATTCCTCCAAAGACTCTCAAATTGATAAATACTTCATTTCCCAAGTAAGTTAACATCCCTCCATGACCAATGAATGAATTTCTCTTGGTGCTTATGGTGATTTAATGGATAAAAATTAGAACCCTACCTCCTTGCATTTTTTGTCAAAAAGAAATTGCATAGGGTTTATGAGTTGTATTTCTTACTACTAATTACACTCCTAGCCATTTCTCACTCCCTCACTCCTTCATTCCCTCAATCATTTTCTCCCTCTCGTTACATTCTCATCTACCCATTCCACATTTCCCATATCCCTAATCAACTAACCATAAATCCCTAATCCCACTATCCCAAACCCTAGTCAAATATCCCCAAAACCATAATTTCCATCCCAAACCCTAGATATCATCCCCTAAACCCTTTCATTCCCTAAAATCCTACAGCTAGCATCAAACCCTCCCCTCATTAGTCCCACTCATCCATGGCGCTAAAAAACATGAAGGCAAAACCGACAAGCTTCCAAGAGGAGGAAAATCAAATTGACCACACTTGAGCAAGAAATTCAAAGATGATAATGAATCTTGGCTGGAGAGAACAAACATGCACCTAGAGAGGATTCTAGAGAAGGCCAACAACGAGAAAAACATGTTGAGGAACATGGGATATCATTACTTGGCGAGAAACAAAGTGTGCCGGTCAAGAATCAGGCACTTGAAGGCCAAGTTGAAGAAGGCATCGAGAAAGCAAAAGGAGCAAGATAGACTTCAGATCTTGGTTGAGGCTTCCTTGGCCCAACAAAAAACTTGGTGGAGAGCACTCAGCCCAAATTTCAAAAAGTTTGGGACCCTTTTTGCAATTTTGGAATTTTTTGGGCCAAAACACAGAATTTTCTACCCAATGTGCCATGCCACCTGGCACTCGCTTTTGATGGAGGCCTCCTTTTGAGAAAAACTCAGCATTTTTGGATTTTCATGGAGAAATATACATTCTCACCAATGGCCAATAAATTTTGACAGGTTTTGAGCCCCCAAAAAAGGTCAAAAACACCCCGGAAATGACCTTTCTGCCCCTTTTTGGACACACAGGAAGCAGTGTTGGGAGAACTCAGTTTTGAAGGGGAAAATTGAGGCCAAATTCAAAAATTCCACTTGTTTTTGAAAGTAGACAGATAGGCCTTTCCAAAAATCCCACTTGGAGAAAATTTGGGGCACGGGAAGTTCTCCAAAATTAGCTGCAAACAGGTGCTACGCATAGGGAGATCAGCGCAGCACATTGGGGAAATTTTGCTCAGTTTGACCAAGAATAATCTGTTTTTCGCTTAGTTTCTTGACAGTTTGACTTTTCTCCTTATTAATGTCAAAATTATGATGTAATTTAATGTAAATTTATGTATCTTGATGTAATTATGTCAAATTTTCACTCATGGAGGTAGATTCATGTATCAAAAAGTAGTTTGCAATTGAATGAATCAGTTCCCTAGTTTCAAGAGGCAAGCTGTTCCACTGCCTAATTTTTAGTTCTTAGTTTAGAATTAGTTGGAACAGCTCATAAAATTATGAGATCAACCCCTAGAGGCTAGTATGAGTTATGGTTTGTCTATATCTTGTGATTTTTCAGTTATTAGCATGGTTAGACTTTTGAGAAAGCTTGGAGCTTTATTCTATACTCATATCAGCAGTTTTGGCTAAGGAATAGAGACCAGGGTTTGCAACACTCTTTGGGATTCATGTGGAATTTTGTTTTAGTACAGTGTTTTTTTTCTATAATTGTGAATTCACTATGTTTTATGTATGCCATTATTTATCTTCTTTCTTCTTAACTAAATCAAACAAGGGTAAAGGTAGAATCCATTGAAATTGCAGTTCTCTACCTAGGGTTTGTTTTAGTTTTTGATGTTTTCAGCTGTTTGAAGAGGATCCCTAGGTTTTCTTGCCCTCTTCAACTCCTCACCTATCTAATCTCCACATCTCATTCAATCTAAAGTTCCAAATCAGTTGCCTACCTTGCCCCATTGAGATCTTTCCAAAACTGAGCCTCATTCCCCGCACCCAAAATCTGCCTTTCCATTGGAGCCAACAAAAACATCATTCTATTCAATGAAACTCTTTTACACACATACCTAGCCTAAAATCAGTCAGTATATTAGTCATCTCAAGCCCTTATTGATCATATTTTTGCTGAGATTGACCAGGAGAGAGCCCTCTCCCGACCTAGTAGGGCTAGCTACTAGGTTCAGCATGGTTTGATGTTACCCTAGATCCTAACTTTCTCAGCCTAAGGTAGATTTAGGACCTAACATGACCCGTGGCATGTGTTTTAGGAACACCTTTCCTTTACTGATGACAACATCATAACATTTGTCCTCCAACATTGCGATTGATACCAAGTTCTTCTTTAGTCTAGGCACATACATCATATTTGTCAAGGTGAGGGGAGCTCCATGCTACCTTTAAAAAACAACCGTTCCCACTCCTAAATCACTGTACCTTCCATCGTCAGCCATATCTATGCGCATATCGAGGTCTTTCTCCTCCAAGGCACTAAATAATTTTTTATCACTAGTCATGTGGAATGAGGATCCACTGTCAAGATACTAGACACAAACCATCATTTATGACACCATGCATGTGAAGAGGGTAAAGTCCATTTCGAACTGAGAGGTTAATGCCTCACCTTTTGATCCTTTTGAGGATCCTTTCTTGGACTTATTTGATGGGTAATTAGTTGCATAATGTCCTATCTTGTGACAATTAAAGCATCTTACTTTAGACATGTCACCCTTCTTCCCTCCATGAGAAGAATTTGATTTGAAATGGGAAGCCTTCCCCTTCCCTTTCCTTGCCTTACTTGCTAAGGCCAGATTTTCTTCATCATCATTCTTTGATGAAGAACCCTCTCGTGTGCTCCTCCTGATGTCCTCCTACATAAGATCTGACCACAGTCGTTCCCAATCCGGCAGTTTCTCCCTTTTATTCATAGAGTCTTGGTAGCTATTCCAACTCTTTGGAAGGCCAAGGAGAGTGAGGCCCACCATATCATCATCCACAATAGTTATTCCCACACTTCCAAGCTCATCTCTACAGGTGGTGAGCTTGTTAAGATATGTGGAAATAATATTGCCCTTCTCCATCTTGATTCTTCGAAGCTTATCCTTGAGCGCCAATTTCCTCTGGTCACTACTATTCTGGTAGAGGTCCTTCAATGTCTTCCACATTGAAAATGGAGTATCCTTCCCATGGAGACTCAAGACAATATGGTCTCAGACTCCCTCAAGTATGATCCGTCTCGCCTTCGCCACACACTTCTTCCACTCAGCCAACTCTTGTGCATTAGTTGAAGCTGGCTTTGGGATATCTTGATCAATCAATTCCTTCAAGCCATTGTCTTCTAGTACAACCTCCATTATATATTTCCATGCTATGTAATTCAAGCTACCTTCCAAGGCATACTCGAGTCTCAAGCCATAGAACACCATTTGCCAACCTTGAAGTATGATATGAATTCGATTTGCACCTGCAACCCCGAACTTAAAACTTCGAATTCTCTTCTAAGTATAGTGTTCATAGCTCTGATACCATGTAGAAAATATGTGATAGGTTAACCTGATAATGAAATATAAATCAAAGCAAAATAATATAACCTACTTCTACTATCAATTTGTAGAAGCTTAAAGATCGAGCTGAACAATATATCCAAAAGAAGAAGAATCAATGGCACAATACACATGAAAATACTTTGGGGAAAGCCTCAGCTAAAAACCCCACACTATTGTTTATTATCATACATGGTGGAAATACATAGGAATTATACAAAGCCTTAGCTCTCATAGCTAGCCAGCTCTCAATACAATCCTCATAGATGCTCACATGCAATATTGTCTTCTCTAGCCTTCCTCTCTGCCCTCCAAGCTCCTATTTCCTTGTGCTATTCTTTGTGGATGATTAGCCTATTACCAAGTGGAAAAACAAGCCTTCAAAACTACGCAATCCTCAAGGATGAATCCTTTACTGCATGCATGAGTTTTCTACATGTGAAAACACATGCAACTGATAGTACATTGTCCTTGAACATTAGTCTTAAGTGGTTATTTCTCAAAATAGACATGCATGAGTATTTGATGAGGGAATCTTTAGTTAACTGGAGTAGCACTAGTTGAGTGCATGAATGCATCAACTGACTGTTAACTCACTATTAATTCCTCAAATAGTTTGGAACTAATTTAATTGGAATTAACTTAGTAAACTGAGTTAACTAATTACAACTCAGATATAACTCAATCTTATCTCCTTAATTTAAGGGATAACTCTTGCATGACTTCAGAAAGACTTATAACTTGAATTTACCCAAATAATTAACTTAAAATAAATTAATTATTTCCAAGTAGCTATTCAGACTAAATTCGATTTTAATTCACAATTTAATTCAAGGACAAATTAAATTGGAATATTCTTGTTGCCATATTTCAACAAAAGATAGGCGTGAGGTACATTATCACTGCGACAAAGTACTTGACTCATTGGGTAGAAGTGCAACTAATGAAGGATTTCACGGGTGTGACTACTGTGAAGTTTCTATTTGAGCATGTACTGACACGATTTGGATGTCCAAAGATCTTGATGAGTGATCGTGGTACGCACTTCTTGAATGAGATGATCATCACACTAACGAAGGAATTACATGTGTATCATTATAAGAGCACACCTTATCACCCATAGGCTAATGAGATAGTGGAGGCATTCAACAAAGTGCTTGAAAATGAACTGACCAAGGTTTGTGATGCTCAACAAAGTGATTGGGACCTACGCATACCTACAGTATTGTGGGCTTATCGGACAACATGAAAAAATATGATGGGACAAGCCCCTTTTAGGCTTGTCTATGGTGTGGAAGCCATAATGCCTATGGAATACATTGTGCCTAGTATGTGCATAGTGGCACTCATAGGTATGATGGATCGCAGAGCCTTGGAAGAGAGGCTTATGCAATTGGATGAACTCGAGGAAGAAATATTTTTGGCTGGATTTCACCAGCAGGTCCAAAAGCAACGTGAAATGTCATGGCATGATCGACACATCAAGCTTCGCACATTCAAGGTAAATGATATGGTTTTGTTGTATGATAGTAAGTTTGATAAATTCCCAGGAAAGTTCAGGATGCACGGTTAGGGTCTTCTGTTATTAAGGAGATTACCGACGGTGGCGCAGTCCAGTTGGTTAAGTTAAATGGAGAACTCTTCCCAGGAAAGGTGAATGGTAGTTGCTTGAAGCCATACATTGACGATCTGACCATGTGACTATATGAAAGTAGCACAATCTTACTGCTTTAGGCAGCTGAAAGGAGGCATGGGACTATAAAATACACTGCTCAAGTTGGGGAGATGTGCGATTTTAGGATTGTATAAAGTAGCAAAGTGTCACAGGGTCCGCGACAGCGTGAAGACAGCTGCACTAGCGTGTAAGTTCACCAAAAAGTGACCATTAAAGTCACTATTCAGGATTTTATGGTCAGTTTGAGGCTAAATGGAGTGGGAGCACCTATTTAAGGCAAAATTTATCGATTGGGTTCTTGGAAATCTGCTGCTAATATAGAATTAATGGGCCAAATGTGGGGGGAGCGGTTGGATTTGAATTCAAAAAGCCCTATAAATCACAGGTGGCTGTCCAGTGAAAAACACTTGGCATTTTGAAAATTTAGTTGTTGCGCTATCAGATGTGTATGGACCTTACAAATTTTGAGGATTTTAGAGCAAGTTCAATGTTTGAGAGATTGCTGAAAGAAATGCAGGAGCTCGTGAATAGAATGATGTCAACACTCAAGGAAGCCACACAAGAAATTGTAGTAGTAGAAGCCCCAGAGAGTGCCAGAGTGATAGTTGAGGTCCCTAAATCACCCAGAACACTGAGACCTAAGAAGGATAAGCAGGCTATGATCCCACTGCGCGTCTCACAAAGAAACTCATAGAGGACCAAGCTCACCTTGCAGGAAAAGGGGAAGGCCATTAATATGGAGGCAGAATAGGAAGAATCTGAAGAAATCTTGCTGGATGAGGAGGATTTGGAAATAGAAGTCGAAACCTAGGGTACAGACCCTATTACCCTATTACTAGAATATATTCCTTCGTGCAAGGGAAAAGCTAAGGTGCGGAAGAACATAGACGAGAGCAAGAGCTCCCTACAAAATTTGTTGCTACTAGATGACATTGTTTTTGAGGGGCTGCACTTAGGGCAAGTTCCTATACTAAAATTCGAAGATTGGGACCTCGTAGATCATGATAAATTCCTGCATCTACTGAGAAATTATTGTGTTGACGGATTGATGCGACTACTGGAACAATTGAATTGGAGCCGTAAAATTGGCTCAAGGGTGTAGAGAAAGATGGGCTTCTCAACCTACTCTGGGTACCACATTACCACCGTACGCCAGTGGCCATCTTCATCATCTGACAGCTGCTCTACTTGGTGCATGATGGGTGTTTGTGGCTTGAGGAGCCCATTCCTATCACAGACCACTTGATCCATTGAATCACATGATTGCCTTACTTAGGGAAGGATCCACCCAATATATCAAAAGGAAAAGGTGGTGAGTTGGCCCTGACATAAGCTATGAAGAAGAAATTAAAGTTGGATAAGAAGAAGGGAGGATATTCCATATCCCGTATTAACAACCATATAGTCAAGGTAGTGACACAAATATTAGTAGGGTAGGTGATGCGAAAGTGCCACATGGATGAGGTGCCCACACTTGTGATTGCACTAGTAGACCAATGCACTGAAGGAGTTTAGTTCAATTGGGTGAGTTATCTATGTGGCGAGTTCCTTGTGAACTGTTGTGAGGCACAGGAGTAGGGCAAGATGTTTCACTATGTGTGGCTCCTCCTCTCGATTGTGCTGGTGGCATGGGATTTGCCAGAAGACAACCAATTCCCTTCGGTTGTGCCGGACCTCCCAGAGGCAGCGAAGTATGCTTCACTGTGGGCAACCAAAGACGCACAACATATAAAAGAAAGCAAGATCTTTTGGGTCTTTATGGAGATGAGTATCCGAATGGGGATCAATCACAAGTTGTGATTGTCACCCATATTATATGCTAGTTTGCAGAGCTTTCTAGAGTTCAAAGAGGATTCCACCATGTCTTTATTAGGGCGCAGAAGGACCCCACAAAGACATGGCATAACTTACCATATCTGGAAACGGATGATGTTATATTTGTAGTCCTCATGTCTTGGCCGTTGGAGTGGCATGCTCTAGCAAGCTCCACAGTGGAAATGGACAAGTCCGTCGTGTAGCGTAAAAAGGAAGAAAAAAAGCTCAGAATATCATAGCTAGTTGAGAAGTGTAGGAAAGAGGAAGTGCAGTCTATGGCCCAGGTAGCACGTGACGTTGCAAAATTGGCAAAATAGTAGAAGATAGGAGGAGAAGCGCACAAAGGACATAAGTCACCTTCACCCAACACTGAAACAAAAATAGAGGAGCCAACAGAACAAGGTGGCACAAACCCACAAACGACATCCACCCAACTCAAGTGTTAGTGATCGCACGAGAAGGCAGTGCCATGGAAGAAAACTAAGGCTTCAAAGACATCTTTCGACCCAATCACTGTCAGTGAGGGGGATTTGCACGATATCGAAGAAACGGTGAGGGATGTTAGCACAAAGGCCCTCCAATAGCTCGAAGAATAGTAGTAGTTGGTATTGGGGGCTCTCCGAATAGAAGTACAGGAGTTGCAGGCTTGCACTCCACAGGCTAGCATAGTTTCCACCAGCCTCGCGAATGACCATGTATTTCAAGGCAAAATGATCTATGTACATCTTGAGATGCCCTCCTAAGAGATAGTGCCTGAAAATTTGCAGCACGTACACCATGGCCAATCCTTCACATTCAATTGTTGAGTAATTCTTCTCGACCTTCGATAATTTCCTACTTGCGAAGGCTATAGGGTGGTCCATTTCTCCTTCACTGACTTGCGTTAATACTACACCCAACGCAATGCAAGAGGCATCCACATGTACATGAAATTCCTTCTTCCAATCCAGGAATACTAATATCGGTGCGATGACCATATTTTCTTTCAAAACATCTAAGCTATAATGGCATTCTTCATCCCAGCACAATGTTGCATCCTTCTTCAGTAGTTTCTCCATAGGCATGGTGATTTGAGCATATGCTTTGATAAATTTCTATAATATCCTGTATGTCCCAGCGTTGTGCACAACTGCTTAACATTTTGTGGGGCCTCCAAATTCACTATCACTGCAATCTTGGCAAGGTCCACCATCAGCCCTTGATTTCACACTACGTGAACTAGCAAGATTCCAAAGGGAACACAAACGATGCATTTATTCAAGTTCAATGCAATCTGGTATCTATGACATGTATCCAACATCAGGCACAAACTTCTACATGGTGATTTACTAGTCCGAACATTTTTTAGTCATCAAAGTATACTTCCAAGAAATTATGAATGAAATCCTTGAATGTTACAATGACCTATGCGAGAAAATATTGTAGGTACATTCTTGAGTCCAAATGACATTACAGTATATTGAAAACAACCCCATTCTACTGCGAAGGTCATTTTGCTCCTATCCTCAGGCACACACTTAATCTGATGGTATCTAAAGAACTCGTTAGTGAAAGAGTAGGCCTATTATCCTCCAACATTGTCTAATACTCCATCAGTGGAAAACGTCGGGAATGGATCATGGATGCATGCATCATTAAGCTTTTGCAGATCAACACAAATCTTTATCTTGCCCTTCTGCTTCTCCTGAATGACCATTGGGCTTACCCAATCAGATTCTTCAACCAGTTCTATGATGCCTGCTTCCAACATCTTATCCAACTCTAAGTGAAAATTTTCTTTGTATTTAGGATTAAGTCAATACGACCTTTGTTTAATAGGCTTTGCATCTGACTTCAGAGTGATTTTCATAACATCCAAATCTCCTACTATGCTCTTTAAATACGAAAAATTGGTAGGGAACAAATCCTGCTATTCACGGAGTACATCAGTAAACTTATCCATAGTAGAGTCATCCCAATAATCTCCAACCTTTGCAAACTTTGGTTCTACATCAGTACCAATGTTTACTTGCTTTGTCTTCAATGATGTGGTGATGTACGGGTTGTCTATTTGTGGTCCCTCAACTTCATGATGGCCTTCTGCATCTGTAATATTAATATTTCTTGGATATTAATCCCCCTCTTTAGCGGTCATATGATAACATTCCAATGCATGGCTCAAGTGGGTGCTCCAATCTAGATGGATCCATTCCAGAGGCTCTTGCGGAGTTCTGAAGATAACTTAATCTCCTGTAGGGCTTCATTGATGCTCTCGAAGCCATTTTCAAAAATGAAGTTTAATAAGAATCCTTCCATCAATATATCCCACTCCATGGTGCCATGGAAAAGCTTTGTATCCAAATACTAGTTCATGGGAATTATATCCAACATATGGAAAAATAAGTGTACCAACTCTGGCTACAGATATGTTCCATAAGCTTTAGTCCATTTCGCTAGATGATCACGCATATCATCCTTACTAGTATATTTCTTAGTCAATCTAGTGTTAGGGTGACCAAACCATAACCTCATCATTGTTCTGTAATCCTGCAATCCATCAAAGCTATCCTTGTGTGTACCCCACCATTGTGCAAGTGTAGCGCACAGTGCCAAACCTAGTGCTTGGAAGCGGTGATGCTCAGAGACTTCACACTAAAACAAATCCAAAAACTTATCCACGTCAGTTAAACCATCATAATAAGGTAAGTTCCTTACCTCCAATGAAACACAATGTAATGATTTAATCATCATGTTATACCACACTGTAGATACTTCATGCAACCGGTTCTACCAATGCTCCAACTCTTCATCTGAATCAGAGGTACAAGAACTCTCCCTTCCCCATGCAATCTGTCTATAATCAAGGATTGGTTTAGTTAGCACGCTCCTTCTACAGGGTCCAATAAGACTACAACCTGAAGCGATTTTCATTTAAACGACATTGTCCTCTTCTTCAAATTGATGAATACATTCACGTAAATGGCCTAGTCAATTCCTAGGAGCGCAGGTTATGGATTACTGTCATCAATGATCTCTATCACTTCAAAGTCAGCCATTGAGCTTTCACCTTCTATATCAACTATTATTCCATATAATCTTCCAATAGGGATGATCTTCTGTTGGTTTTCCATTCGGAGCTAAATCAGAGACCACTGCAACGTAGGTCTCCCATTCTTTCTCATGTTTTCTTCGGTAGTGTTATCACTCAGAAATTTTCCCTAAAAGTTATTAGAAGAAGGAAAAGACTGAGGTAACCACAAAACAATATTTAAGTATAGGCTCTAGCAAACCTATGACTCAAAGAGGGCTCTCTCTGTATGTTTTAGCTTTGTTTGCTGGAATTTTAGGCTAGTTCTTAAAGTTCAAGGGGGTTTTGGGTTAGTATTGAAAGTTGGATGGTGGAATCCTTAAATAGATGGATAGCATGGTGTCTCTGGCTATTGGGCTATGGAGTTAAAGAAGTGCAGCAGAACTAAGATTAAATCATTAAAGGAAGTGTTCAATGGGCAAGCTAGCAGAGTGAAACATGGGTTTTCAGGTCGAATGGATGAAATGATCTTAAGCAGGGTGAGAGGGCACTTAAGAATCCTCAAATCGAGACTAAAAGGAGGAATAGAGGATGATCATGAGAAAAGGGTAGTTAAGACGCCTTTACTATAGACTAGAGGGAAACTACTTGAACTAAGGAGGACTCAAGAATTCCTTAACTTAGATAATTTTAGCAGAAAACATACAAAATGCCTAATAGTCAAAACAGAGTGTAGTGAAGCAAGTTCTAAGATATCATTCCATATTAATCATTTAGATTTTAGATACATTTAAGATTATGGAATTTTTTTTAAAGAAAAGTGACAACAGAAAAGAAGATACTTGTCTTTATTTTGCACTACACATGAATCCAGTGAAATGTCTTCGATTTATTCAATAATCCAGCTTGCTGGTCCAATAGTGACACAATAGCTTACAGTCTTTAATGAAGAAAAATATAGAAACGTCTAAGAATCCACACTAGCTTCGAATTGTGAATTATATATATATATATATATATATATAATAATATATATATATATATATATATATTATATATTATTACAAAAATATCTCAAAACAACTTGAGATTTATTTTAGGAAATACAAATATCTTCTTGCAAGAAGATAGAGACAACTAATGAATTATTTCTTGCTACCCCTTTTATTATGGCTGTGCTGGCCTTTATGGTTGAGGTGTAGCCCTTTATGTTGGCTTACAACTGTGGAGTTTCATGTTGGAGTCTTCTTTACTTTCATCTTTCAACTGATACTCTTTGACCTTGTTGTGCTATTTTTACCTGTTTCACCCTCTGCCTTCATTTTTACTTTGCAGTAAATTTTAGCTGTTTATTTATCACCATAAATCTATAATTTTCTCCCACCATTTTGCATATGGTAATTTCACATTCACCATTCTCTTGTAGATTTCATCAGCCTCAATATATTTTGCGAAATTGGGCTTGGTAAGGAACAAATGTTTTACCTCATGCTCAAGAAAAAACAAGTTCTCAAATGTGTCATATAATACTTTTCCTGTTGGCAGGGCTTTAATGGATGAAGAATTGGCTTGTTCCTTAGCCAATTTTCTAAGTCTATCACCATAGTCCAACTATGTCATGAGTTTTTCATTGATGACCATAGGACTGGGCATACCTTTCTCCCTCAAAATCTGAAATTTAGCCATGAACCTATCAATGGCTACTTGCATATTGTGGCACTTTTCTTCCAAATTAAGCATAAGGTTCCTTTTGGAAAGGACTTTCCTTATTTCTAAAATGGTAGCAGTCATGTATTTTATATTTAGCTCTTGGAGCTCATATCTATTCTTGGCATTAAGGAAGTGGATGAGTCTATTTGCATCCTCTGGCTTATTTCCCTCCTCCTTTACTTTCTGGATGGATTCAGTAGCCACCTTTACTAGCTCTGTTTGCTCAAAAAGAACTTGGATTGATGGCCAAATATCATTGACAGAGTTAATGATATTGGCCCACAACATTTCCTTGGTTTGTCCAAGTGGTTTTTCTAGTGTTAAATCCTTCTGTAGGATTTTTATTCTCTCACCCATTCTCTGTGCCTTTTGTGTTTCTTCTTTTTTCTTGAGTTGGGCTAGTTTGCAATTAGTTTCCAACTTTGCCACCTTTTCCTTTAGTTTTTTCATCTATGTAGCTTGGATGGTTATTTCTTCCATGGCTTTCACAAGTTTTGCTTCTTTCTCTCCTGATGTACCTATTGCTGATGTAGATTATTTTGTTGCTAGCAAGGCTGTTGCAAGTGGAGTTGTAGGTGCCAAAGATGCTCCTAGTGTGGATGGCACTGCTGTAGAGATAGTGGGGATAACATTTGTTGAAGAGGTGGCCATATTTGCTTGTTTTAGTTGGATTAAAGCATCTAATTCCTTTTCAGTCTCTTTAAGTTGGTCATTCAATTTCAAGACCAAATCCATTAGTTCCTCATGCCCCTTCTGGGATTCTAGGACTTCCAGTGTTTGTGGATGTTGTAGCTGAGCTATTTTTAACTGTTTATTTAATGTAGCTATGTCATCGTTCTTATTTTTGATAAGCTATTCTATGGATTTTATATCCTTGGGATCGTGTCTCAATTCAATTACTAAGTCCTCTAAGGACTTGATCCTTTTGTCCTTGGCCTGTGAGGAGGCCTTCTGCAACTGGAATTGTGCTAAGATGTTGTTCAGGGAGTTCTATAGATGATGGGAAGCTATGGCTTGTTACCTAGTAATTTTTCATTGTCATTATCTTAGTCCCTCTGCTGTGTCATGTGTCAAATAAACATGTCCATATCTTCCCACTTATGTAAGAAGATTAAGCAAATTCTCTGTAATGTTGAACATTGAACTTTTTTGACTATGTTCCTGCATCGTCCCTAATAAACCCTTAAAATGCACGATTGTTCTCTGTCATGCACTGTATTGTTGTGACGTCGTCGCTAGTCCCCATTTCATGACTTGCCATGGTCTAGATTTGGTGAATTAGTTCAAACAGTCAGCCTTTTGGATGTTTCTAGAGCTGGTTGTTGGGTCAGTTTGGGTCGCCTTTCTGCCTTTGGGATGGTGGTTCCACCTTTTGTGCTACACTCCTTGAGGATAAGCTCCCTATCCCTCATTTCATGGAGACTCCTTCTCCTATAAAATCACTCACCATTGCTAAGATCTGCTAGTTCCTGAGTTACTAGTTCTTTTGGTTGGATAGTGCTGCTAGTGCTTTTGGGTTTGATAGATAGCTTTGGTGTGAGTGTGACAAGTGTGGCATTTCTAATAGTTTCTAATAGGTTGTGGAGTGCCCCTAAATTTGTATTAAAACTTGTGAGTGAGAGAGAGATATTGTTTGTTTAGGAGACCCATCCTTGGGAGTGAATGCTTGAAGAAACATACTAGCTGGACCCTCTGAGAAGGCTTGCGACGTCAAGACTTGGTTGTAAGCTTTGCTCTTGATTCATTATTAATACAATCAATGATGATTTCCTATGTCTTGTATGCAATTTACTTGATATCTCATGGTTTCTTGACTTTATGACTAAATAGATCATTGTTGTTTCTCGGTTATGTGCTCTATTGTTTTCTTGTGGTGTTTCAGGTTGATTTCTCATTAAAGAGAAGAAAACGGAAGCTGGAGCAGCGCAACGGAACTTCATCAACCACCGGTTTGAGGTAGGCCTCCAACAATGACTATTTAAGGGAATAATTGTTGTTTTGTCTTTGCTGTGACTAGACCCACTCTAGGGCTAGAGGGGTTGCCTCTGTCCATAGAGGGAACACTTTCCTACATCACAAGTTGGCGACTCCACTGGGGAGTCCTTCCTATGTTGTTTCTCTTGGTTTCTTTTGTTTGATTTTGATTTAGTGCCTCTTGAACTTTGGGGTTAAACTATCAATTTTTGGGTTACCTGGGTCAATCTGGGAAGTCCCGTTACTATTTGGAAGAATAATCTGGCGTCATTTAGGTGATTTTACTTTGTCTTTTGCTTAAGTAAGATTGTCGTTGAAGATAGCCTAATAGTCGCGACGATGTCACTAATGTTCTAGCTTTGTACTCACCAATATTTGGCTTCTGTCTTGGGTTTCTAGTTTAATTCCCGTGATGACTCCTGAAATCGGACCATCGCTGAAAACATGTGTACTTTAGTGACTAGTCTCTAGTTGTCAGTGTAACACTAGTGACTAGTCTCTAGTTGTTAGTGTAACACCCGCGACGATTCTTGTAAAGTTGTTTTTACAACTCTACCTCCTGAATCCATCAATCTTGTTTATCCCATGTTGTTTCTTGTCTCTCATTAGCTTATTTTGATTGATTTTGGTTAAGGTGCTATCTCATTGATTTCATTTGAGCGAATCTTGTATTTTTAGATCGTGTGACCTAGCTCTTTAGAGGTTTCGTCGAGAAACCATTTGCTTGGGTTACTTGTCTATCCAAGGTTCATCTACAACTGTCTTATTGATTTTCTTGAGGCTTTTTCACTGCTTGTTTTCTTGCTGGTTGATTTTGAGTGTCGGTTATTGAACCAATTTTTTAATGTTGATTCGGTTTCTTCACTACCAAACATAGATCACAATTTTTTGGATCGATCAGTTCACACTTGCTTGTTTGTATCTTTATATTCAAAAAAAAAATAAAAATTAAAGGATTGCATTCATTTGATATATGAAAGTGAAAGTATATGTGCATTTCAAATTTTCATGTTTGAGAAATTGAAAAGAGAACTCTAAATCTTTCATTAGTAGTATCGATGCATCGTGAGATTAGTGTATTGATGCATTGTGTTTCTTAGTGTTTGCATTCGCTTGTTTTTGTTTGGGGATGAAATTTCTACCCTCCTTTAAGTAGGTGTTCATTGAAATGAAAGATGCTTTACTCATTCTAGTTGCATCCTAGGGTTTTTTGATATACATATGGTAAGGCCTAGAAATTGAAACATAATTCAAGATCAACTCTAAAATGAACTGAATGAACCTAACAATGCATTGGAACATAACACACATTATTTAGAGGTCTAGACTAGAGATGTGCTCCGGTGTCGTTAAACCTAGTCACTATTGCTTTCACTTAAGGTTGGGTGCTTCCTCCTTCTCTGACTCAATAGATGCTAGTACGGAATTATGCTCCTAGTACCGTCGAGTATATGTTGGGAGACACCACTAGGTTATCATCCTATATCCTTAAGAAGCTGTGTCTGCCGCCTTGCAAACCGTAATGCACCGAACACAACATTTGGGAAGACTGACCGCCATATGGAAAGTCCTTGGTTTGCATATGATCGCTAAGGTGTATATGCAGTTTCACAGGTTGTTTGGTAAACCTTTTGCCTAGTTCTCCAGAGTAGTCACTTTCGTTCCTTTTCGGACTCCTTAAAAGAAAAGGTCCATCTGAACACTTGTCCTTTCAGGCTCATTAAACCTCGAAAGAGATAAAGTCACCTTTTCGTCCTTTTCTCGACACTTGAAATATGAAAAGGTCCAATTTTGTTCCCGTGTCATAAAATTTACTGCCCATGAAATAGTCCTAGTAACAGTTCGAGTTCTTGGTTTTGATAAGAGTATTTTTTAGGCTCGTTCTCGATGGCAACATTCCTTGAGTCTACCAGCCAAGGTCTTCCCCCAAATGGAAATCTTGGTCTGTTTCCACCTTTTGGAAATATCGGTGCTCTGTAGATTGTAATGTTGTCTTTGCCTGGGTTAACCATCATTTTTCTTGTTTGGTTGTTTTCAACCTTGGTGGTCCTGAGCTTCATGACTCCCGTTCCACCGTCTCCTTCATTTGAACCATGACATGTTGATTCCAAGGTTAAGCTTGCACCTTCTTCTCTTGTTTCTTCATCTTCATCTCCTACTTCCCTTGGTGAAAGTTCCACATCTAGTAACCAAGAGACTAAGAAGAAGAAGAAGAAGAAGACAAAGAGGAAGAAGAAGTCCGATTAGTGTGAGACCACCCGTTCAACTATTACTCTGAGTACATCTCAGGTTGGAACACCTTCTGCTCCTCCGCAGAAGGTTAAGTTTCCTTGTAAATTGTGCAAGGGTGACCATCTTCTTTGTGATTGTCCTGGTGTTCCTAGGATCTTAGAAGTATGGTCTCATGACATGGCTCATCCCTCATTGTCCTTTGAAGCTCATGTCGATGTTCAATCCTCAATTGGTAGTGGTAGGAAGAAAAGCAAGATACAATTCCCCTGTAGACTGTGTGAAATCAACCATCCCCTTCACCTTTGTCTTCTCATGGATAAAGCTTTTGCTATTTTGGAAAGTCTTATGGCCTCTTCGCCTCCAATTCCAATTGGTTATCAGAGGTTCTCTTCAGACCCTCTCTTGGTTGACAAAGGGATTAGCTTAGATTCTTCTCTTATCCACCCTTCTCTTCCTGAACCTGGCTATGCTCAGCCTGTTACTGACCAACCATTTGTCAGAGAGAGCGTTGACTTGGATTCATCACCTATTGATCACTCTGTTCCGAAAGAGCATCATGATTATACTATTCATGTTCTTCTCATCTCGTCAGATTCTCTAGAGTTCGAGAATGACCCTCCTATCATAGCGGATTCAAAGAGTCCTTCTTCAGTTCCTTTAGAGCATGGGGGCAATCATATGATACCCCCACCAAGTAATTCAGTGGTTTCCTTCGACTGGAGTCACTTGAATGCTTTACCCTTCCATGCTATGTGCCTTTCTAAATTACAGTACATGCCTATGATAAGGCAGTACCTGAAACTGTCTTGGATGAGGGTGCATCGGTTAGCCTCATGCCTTTCACTACTTGGCAAGCTTTGGGCTCCACACAGCTTGTGCTAGTCACGCAAAATCTGTTGGCATTTGACGGAGGAACCAGTCAACCTTTGGGGATCCTTCCAAAGTTTCCTATTACTTTGGGAGGCAAAACCATCTATATAGATGTAATGGTTGTCTAAGGTGCTATAGAGTTAAGTCTTCTCCTTGGTCGTGACTATGTTTACGCCATGGGGACCCTGGTCTCTTCACTTTTCCATGTGGTTTGTTTTCCACACAATGGAAGAATGGTGACTATTGATCAATTATCATTCTTTAGTCCCCTGGTGCCTCCTGTGCAGTCGTCATCCCCTATTGGTTCTTGCTTGCAAGCAGTACCTTCCCAGCCATAGGTCAATTATGTGGCTACCCGTTCCATCTCCGCATCTGCTGATGATCATGCAGATGGCCTTGTACATCATGTAATGGGAGCATTGGAACCCGATTTGTCATTAGTGCCTCATGACATGTATTCCTCCCAGAGTTTCTTCCATCCCACGAAGACCTCTTGGGAGCCATGTTCTCATATGGCCCATGAACAAGAAGGCCAAGGATAGTTTGTTCCTGTGTCAACCTCGTTAAAAAAGGAAACCAGGAGTCCTGAGGAGAGTTCTTGTTCTTGTGTCAATCTCTTTAAAAAATGAAAACAAGGGTCTTGAGCATAGTTCCTTGTCTTGTATCAATCTCGTTAAAAAATGAAACAAGGAGTCTTGAGCATAGCTCCTTATCTTGTGTCAAGCTTGTTAAAAAATGAAACAAGGAGTCTTGAGGAAAGCTCTTGATCATGTGTCAACCTCGTTAAAAAATGAATCAAATATTATGAGGATACTTCTTTTAATATGTCAAACTCATTAAAAACATGAAACACCTCCCTTTCCCAATCGAGTCTTTGATTAAGATCTCGTAAAATCTGAGTTGAGTCTTTCCAAGATCTCAAAAGTGAACCTTCATTCCATCCACCTCGTTGAATGCAATGAAGCTTGGGGGGCATGTACCTCAATTTGCGTCGTTATGCTAGGGGCATGCAAACTCATAACAAACATAGTTTTTCGTTTCAAGCTTGTGTAAACATGAAACCAAATCCAAGCAGAGTTCTCCATGGTTCAAGCTTGTGTAAAAATGAACCCATACCCGATTTACATCTCGTGATTGATGTTTTCATCCGCTAAATTCTGCTAGATGAGCCTTGGTTGTTTTATTCCATCACCACCATCTCTTTAGCTGATCATATGCTTTCACTTGGTTGTTTTTCCTTTCCTGAGGAACTGTAGTGATGAGTGGTTTTATTAGCCAACTTATTGACCATTACATGTTTTGAGTAGTTCCACCATTGTCGGAACCAGTTGCTACCCTTTATACCACTCGTTCCTCTAGGATGAGTCTCCTTTATGCTCTTTTCTGACTCGTAAAATATGAAAATATTGTGGAGTTTTCCCTTTTAACTCGTTAAACGAAATAAAAGGTGGTCCAATTTTAGCTCTTTTTTGATCGTATAAACATGAAAATATTGTTGAAATTTTGTCGTTTCAAGTTCGATACTGGTTACGAAACGACGTGTCTTCTATCCCTTTTCTACTTTTTCGGATCGAGCCCACTAATTATGAAAAGTACTCCTTGATTGTAATGATCAAGCAGTTCTCTTGAGTATTATTTTATACTTTTTTGGGCTCGAGGGACACAAATTTATGAAAAAGGACCCCCTTGGAGTTTACTTTTCTGTGTCTTTTTCAAACTCTCTAAACATGAAAAAGACTCCAAGTTTTCCCTATGTCGAACTCGTTAAACCATGATGACATTGGACTCGTCACCATGACAAGACGCAAGATTCTCCTACCTAGGGCTCATTAAACTATTACTAGGTTGGATTTGTCCGAAGGTTGAACTTATATTACAAGCATATGCTATCCCCTTCAAGCTCGTTTTCAAAAATAATTGGGGTACTCACCAGCAATGGTGGGGGAAAATTTGGAAGTCATCATTGGTTATTTACGACAGCTAGTCACTCTTGAACAACAACACTTTTGCTTTTGTCAGGTTGGGATATCCATACATCGTCATTTGGCCTTTTGGGGTTTTGGTTGCCATTTTGCCTCATTCCATCTAATCTATATTGTCTCTATCAAGCCTCTAATCCCTTGGTACCAAAATGCTGCCACATTCTAGAGTCATGTCACTGATATGTTCAAGAGTATAATCCTTCTGTAGTTTACACCCTTACCTCCTTTTCTGATACTCTATTTCACCATCTACCACTTCTTCCTTATCTCGTGTTGTTGATGGGGGAACCATTATGGCCCTCCTGCGATGGATCTCTCCTGTCGACATCAATTCATTATCCAGGAGATTTGTCTAGAGATCCTCTTTAGTACCTTGGAGCTTGCATACCTCAATGGCAAGTTCTTTGAACCTGACGATAGACTCTCATCATTGGTCTTCGATTGGGTGATTCCATGGGTGTTTGACATCAGTTCATTTTTCACACTTAGTGGATTGTACTGGATAGTATCTTGAGATCCATTAGAATTATTGGTGGTTTCTCTCGTTCTTTTTAATGGTTTTCATCATTGATTGGTAATCAAGCGTCTATCTATCATGATCAACCTTAGCACATCTGTTTGCATGCTAGAATTTGTACTATGATCGGTTGGGTTTCAAGACCCTAGACTAGGATTACATATGTTTGAGCTGCGTGGATTGGTTCATGATTACATACATGACTCTTTGATGGATGGCTGCAACCATACCTTTATTATTATCATGGTCTTGTCAACTGGGTGGCTGCGCCATACCATAGGCCTAGTTTCATATGTCTTTTGGATGGTTATGCCCATGCCTAGACTACATGTAGTTCACTATAAGAATATCAGTTGTCCTTGTGCCTATAGGTTCTTCAAAAGTGGTATTCCAATTTAGACAGTTTCATAAAGAATTTCATCCCTCCCACTCTCTCAGGCTTAATACTTTAGGGGGCATCTGTTACATAGTAATTTGTCACTGTCCTTGTCTCAGTCCCTCTGCTGTGTCATGTGTCAAATAAACATGTCCATATCTTCCTACTTATGCAATAGGATTAAAAAAATGCTTTCTAATGTTGAAGATTGACCCTTTTTTACTATCTTCTTGCATCGTCCCTAGTAAACCCTTAAAATGCACGACGGTTCTTTTTCATGCACTGTATTGTTGTGAAGTCATCGCTAGTCCCCAGTTCATGACCCACAATGGTCCAGATTTGGCGAATTAGTTCAAACAGTCGGCCTTCTAGATGTTTCTAGAGATGGTTATTAGGTCAGTTTGGGTCGCCTTTCAACATCTGGAATGGTGGTTCTGCATTTTGTGCTACATTCCTTGAGGATAAACTCCCTCTCCCTCATTTCATGGAGACTCCCTCTCCTATAAAATCACTCACCATTGCTATGATCTGCTAATTCCTGAGTTACTAGTTCTTTTGGTTGGACAATGTTGCTAGTGATTTTAGGTTTGATAGATAGCTTTGGTGTGAGTGTGACAAGTGTGGAATTGCTAATAGTTTGTAATAGGTTGTGGAGTGCCCTTAACTTTGTATTAAAGCTTGTGAGTGAGAGAGAGATATTGTTTGTTTGGAAGACCCATCCTTGAGAGTGAATGCTTGAAGAAACATACTGGCTGGACCCTCTGAGAAGGCTTGCAACGTCAAGACTTGGTTGTAATCTTTGCTCTTGATTAATTATTAATACAATCAATGATGATTTCCTATGTCTTGTATGCAATTTAATTGATAGCTCATGGTTTCTTGACTTTATGAGTAAATAGATCATTGTTGTTTCTCGGTTATGTGCTCTATTGTTTTCTTGTGGTATTTCAGGTTGACTAGTCATTAAGGAGAAGGAAATGGAAGCTGGAGCAGTGCAACGAAACTTCATCAACTACCGGTTTGAGGTAGGCCTCCAACAATGACTATTTAAGGGAATCAATTGTTGTTTTGTCTTTGCTGTGACTAGACCTGCTCTAGGGCTAGAGGGGTTGCCTCTGTCCGTAGAGGGAACACTTTCCTGCATCACATGGCTTTGCCTATCAGGGTGGAGTATATCATCTCTCCAGCCTATTTGTGTAGCTCAATTTGGTTTATGGGATGGATATCCCTTGCCAACACTTTGAAATATACCCTTTTGAAATATGATGCTATTGCCGGTGTCTGGGTTGTAGGTTCCATAAAGGTCATATGCAACTTCCCTTCTTTGATGTCAAAGTCTGCCATTAGCCTAGTTTGATTGGTAGGAGTTAGCTTCAGTTATTGTGAATATGTTTAGGCCTTAGGCCTCTCATTCCTAGCTTTTATTTCTTTATACCTTTCCTTGATATCTTGGTCTTTATCAGCTGGCATTCTAAAAGAAGACACTTCAACACTGAGCTGCCTTTCCAACATATGACTTTGTGATGTGGAAGGCTCTTGCATGCCTCTAGAAGGAGTGTCAGGCCTACTTCTTTTTGCTCTCGTATTAGTGACCTTAGCTGAGTCTTCAGTATACTCTTGCTCAGAGGCTGGATTTGGCTTTTTCTTCTTGTTTGATTCCTACTATAAATCAGAGGTTGCCATTCCTGAAGTAAAAGCCCCTTCTCTGTCTCTTTTTGGGATCTTCACCTCATTCTAAGGAGTCTAAATGATTGGAGGAGTACTCATAATAGTCTCTGGTTGTCCTGGTACCTGCAGAAAAGAGAAGTCATCAAGCTACTTTTCTAATCAATGAGAGCATTCTCTACATCTATTCTAGTGCTGTCCTGCTCTACTAGGGCACCTTCCACCCATTCTATTTGGTTTGCATATGCTTCTATTTCAGGTACGGGATGGCGAATGAAAGGTCCTAGCTTGAAATTTTGTCTCTTCTTTGTGATAATTTCGAAAGGATCATATCTCCAGACAAAACTTCTCTGGAACTTCATATTCTGTAGTATCAAATCTGCCTCTTTTCCAACCTCTCTAGAGTTGCATATGAAGGGGCCTAGTTGGTCTTTTATTTTGAAATTGGCTTTCTTCTTGGCATTGATGAAGTTTACCTCATTTGCATTAATAATTTGCCTATAATATTCTAATGCAAACAACGTCATAGGGAGGTATCTTGGCAACTTATATGGTGAAAGCATGCAACCATATATCCTGATTTTTGTGTGGTTCTAGTAAAGGTACTAGTCACTCACTTTGGTTTGCTTTGATAGTTGAAGGACTCTCTTTATTTTTGGACTGATTCTTGGAGGAGGGTTTCCAGTCAGCATTGTCATAATTGGATGTACAAATAAGTCAATGAAGTTTGAATAAGAGTATGGAGACCAATACTCGTGGACTAATGGTGTCCAAAAAATGACTGAACTGGGTTGACCCTTGGTGTCTATTTTTTGGTGGTTGAATGGGAATTTCTTTGATTGATAATATAAGAACATGTGGTATAAAACTAAGGAGTATTTGAAAACCCTTTCATTTCCCATTCTTGTGAATTTCTCATGCATTCTATCAGCTATGAATGCGGAAAAGTCATAAATGGTTGCACGAGGCTATCCTGGGGTATAGATGGACATGAAAGCCATGATAATTTCATCAATGTACTCACTTGTGGAGTAACCCAAAACACAATATATCATGGCTACAATATTTTAGCCCCAAGGGGAAAATATAGCTACTACATATGGAGGGGGGTCGTCAGGGATGTGCTTCTCTTCTCTGATGAAAGTTTGGACCAATTGGGCCAATTTTGTAGAGCTGAGTTTGGGATATAAGTCCAACAGATCTCCAATTGAGAGGGGAGTTAGGTTTGGCCCTAGTTGGAGCTGCAACATTTCATTCATAGAATTAACAGTGATGGTGAAAAGGACCTTATGGTCATGAGACATGATGGTTATGTGGCTTGGGATGTAACAAGCATAGCACATATGCACAATTTCAAGAAAAATGTGGACTTGGGGGAATTGATACTTGGGAAAATTTGACTCCCAAAGGCCAATTTGATCAGCATGGTTCAGGAACTTGTCCCTACTTTAGCAATGTACTTTGAGCAGGAGCTTTATGATAGTGGTATATTTTATCTAAAAATCATTAACAGCTAGGGGAAGATGGTCCAGGTCTAAATAGGGCGTAGAGATGGGTTTCACATCCATAGAAATTGGGGCAGCCATCCTCAGTTCTTATGGATTTGATTATGGGGGGTAATTTTAAGTTTTTAGGGCAACGGTGTTCTTGCAGATGGTTTTGGTCTAAAGTGTAAAAACCAAAATAAATTTGATTATTTTCCACTTAATTTAAAGTGTTATGAGGGAAATTTACTGGAATTGGATGATTGAGTGGGTTTTCCATGGTTAAATACTTGGAATTGGGCGAATTTGATTGTAACTAGTAGTTGGCGGAGGTTCACAGGGGTCTGTATGGCTCTGGTATTGATGGATGACTATGTCAGACACTCTACAGCTTCTGTGGAGCAATTTCAGAGGTTTGTGAGCTATTTCAATAGTTTGCAGGAGTTGTAATGATGCTTTGAGCTCTCAAAGGAAAATGCATGAAAAGAGTGAAAAGAGGGGTAATCAGGCTTTTATAGGAAAACGGTTAATTTTGGCGGGTTCTCATTAATGGATGAATAGTGGTAGTTTTCAGTTGGAAAGGGGAAGCAGTTTGGGAGGTCCATCGTACCGCTTTTGTGGTGTGGGTGGTATTCGGGAGGGGCTGCTCGATTCCATTTAGCGCTTGACAAGTAGTGTCGGGGGCCAACGGGAAAACCGCCTCATCAGGTGGGTAACAGGTGGACATCAGGTTGGCTTGATATGGATTAGAGGTGTTGGATGTAAAGGAGGGACAATCAATGGTGGTCGGGAGATGGGATTTGCATGGTGATTTAACCATAAGGGTTTCGTGGGGGGGGG
>APFE030581143.1:61377-81533 GCA_000404065.3 Pinus taeda
TTTACTGTTAATATGGTTGATAATGTTCTAATGCACTCATTAAGGATCATCTAACTGAATCATAAGAAGTTGTGGAAGTAGCATATATGAATATGAATATGGAAATGAAAAAGTTTTATTGACATGATAATACTGATTCACCCCCCCCTCTCAGTATTATTTCCAACAGGAAGTGAGGGTATGAATGGAGGTGGGGAATGGGTTTCAGATGTTGAAGAGAATAATGGTGAACTGAGAGTAGTGGACAATTGTTCAGAAAGCTCAGGGGTCTTGGTAGTACTAAGGGATGATTGTGGTGAATTTAGAAGGTACTCATCAATTGATTTGTTGGCTTTTTGGACTTCAAGGTCTACAATAAACTCTAGATCTATGAGAGTGTCACAAATTTCTCTTTCAGACTTTGATCTAAATAATGACAAATCGAATTGCTCATCAAAGGGAAGATCTTCTAAAAACAACCATTCATCAGCGCATGAATTAGCTTTAACTAAGGGTGTGTGACTGGTTGAGCTTTCTTCTGTTTTGGATTTTCTTGAAATCAAGTTGGGATTATCAAATACTGGGGAGGGTTTGGATCTGGGTTAGCCCTATTATAATGAGTTTTCCTTGAAGCCAAAATTTCAGAATTTTTTAAAAATTGTTTTCTTTTCATGAGAAATAACTTCTAATAAATTACTTTAAGAGGCTTTAAATACATAATTAAAAATTTCTTAAAGATTTATTAGGACTGAGGGTTGAGTTCCCAATATGTTTGCCACTATGTTATCACTCAGAAATTTTCCCTAGAAGTTATTAGAATAAAGAAAAGACCAAGGTAGCCATAAACCAATCTTTTAAGTATAGGCTCAAGCCAACTTATGACTCAGAGAGGGATCTCTCTATATGTTTTAGCTTTGTTTGCTGGCATTTTAGGCTAGTTCTTAAAGTTCAAGGGGGTTTTGGGTTGGTATTGAAAGTTGGATGGTGGAATCCTTAAACAGATGGATAGAATGGTGTCTCTAGCTATTGGGCTATGGAGTTAAATAAGGGCAGTAGAACTAGGATTAAATCATTAAAGGGAGTGTTCAATGGGCAAGCTAGTAGAGTGAAACACAGGTTTTCATGTTGAATGGATGAAATGATCTTAAGCAGGGTGAGAGGGAACTTAAGAATCCCCAAACTGAGACTAAAAGGAGGAACAAAGGATGATCATGAGCAAATGGTAGTTAAGAATCCTTTATCATAGACTAGAGGGAAACTACTTGAACTAAGGAGCACTCAAGAATTCCTTAACTTAGATAATTTTAGCAAAAAACATACAAAATGCCTGGTAGTCAAAACAGAGTGTAGTGAAGCAAGTTCTAAGATATCATTCCATATTAAGCATTTAGATTTCAGATACATTTAAGATTATGGAAAAACTTTTAAAGAAAAGTGACCTCACAAAGAAGATACTTGTTTGTATTTCACACTACACATGAATCCAGTGAAATGTCTTTGCTTTATTCAATAATCCAGCTTGCTAGTCAAATAGCGATACAATAGCTTACAGTCTTTGATAAAGAAAACTATAGAAATGTCTAAGGATCCACACTACATACTTCAAATTGTGAAGTATATATATAAAAAATTATTACAAAATATCTCAAAACAACTTGAGATTTATGTTAGGAAATACAAATATCTTCTTGCAAGAAGATAGAGACAGCTAATGAACTGTTTCTTGCTGTCCCGTTTATTATGGTTGTGCTGGCCTTTATGGTTGAGGTGTAGCCCTTTATGCTGGCTTACAGTTGTGGAGTTTCAAGTTGGAATCTTCTTTACTTTCATCTTTCAATTGATACTCTTTAACCCTGATACTCTTTGACCCTGTTGTGC
Organism: Pinus taeda; assembly: GCA_000404065.3. Taxonomy (NCBI): domain Eukaryota; kingdom Viridiplantae; phylum Streptophyta; class Pinopsida; order Pinales; family Pinaceae; genus Pinus; species Pinus taeda. The sequence goes on from APFE030581143.1 coordinate 63,235, forward strand.
TATTTTTACCTGTTTCACCCTGCTCACTTCATTTTTACTATGCAATAACTTTTAACTGTTTATTTATCACCATAAATCTATCATTTTCTCCCACCATTCTGCATATGGTAATTTCAAATTCACCATTCTCTTGTATATTTCATCAGCCTCAATATACTTAGCAAATTTGGGCTTGGTGAGGAACAAATGTTTTACCTCATGCTAAAGGAAAAACAAGTTCTCAAATGTGTCATATAATACTTTGCCTATTGGCAGGGCTTTAATGGATGAAGAAATGGCTTGTTCCTTAGCCAATTTTCTAAGTCTATCACCATAGTCCAAACGTGTCATGAGTTTGTTATTGATGACCATAGGACTGGGCGACCTTTCTCCATCAAAATCTGAAATTTAGCCATGAACCTATCAATGGCTACCTACATATTGTGGAACTTTTCTTCCAAAGTAAGCATAAGGTTCCTTTTGGAAAGGACCTTCCTTATTTCTAAAATGGTAGTAGTCCTATCTTCTATATTTAACTCTTGGAGCTCATATTTATTCTTGCTGTTAAGGAAGTGGATGAGTCTATTTGCATCCTCTGGCTTATTTCCCAACTGCTCCTTTACTTTTTGGATGGCTTCAGTGGCTACCTTTAGTAGCTCTATTTTCTCAAAAACAGCTTGGATTGATGGCAAAAATATCATTGACAGAGTCAATGATATTGGCCCACAACATTTACTTGGTTTGTCCAAGTGGTTTTTCCAGTGTTAAATCCTTCTCTAGGATTTTGATTCTCTCACCCATTCTCTGTGCCTTTTGTTTTTCTTCTTTTTTCTTGAGTTGGGCTAGTTTGCAATCAGTTTCCAACTTTGCCACCTTTTCCTTTATCTTTTTCATCTCTATAGCCTGGATGGTCATTTCTTCCATGGCTTTCACAAGTTCTTCTGCTTTCTCTCATGATGCACCTGCTGTTTATGCAGATTCTGTTGTTGATGACAAGGTTGTTGCAAGTGGAGTTGTAGGTGCCAAAGATGCTGCTAGTATGGATGACACTATTGTAGAGACTATGGGGTTAACATTTGTTGAAGAGATGGCCATATCTAATTATTTTAATTGGATCAAATCATCCAATTCATTTTTAGACTCTTTAAGTTGGTCATTCAATTTCAAGACCAAGTCCATTAGTTCTTCATGCCCCTACCGAGCTTCTAGGACTTCCAGTGTTTGTGGATGTTGTAGCTAAGGTATTTTTAGCTATTTCTTTAATGCAACTATGTCATCATTCTTATTTTTGATAAGCTATTATGTGGTTTTTATATCCTTGGGATCATGTCCCAATTCAACTACTAAGTACTTTAAGGACTTGATCCTTGTGTCCTTGCCCTGTGAGGAGGCCTTCTCCAACTGGAATTGTGCTGAGATGTTGTTCAAGAAGTTCTGTAGCTAATGGGAAACTATGGCTTTGCCTGTCAGGGTGCAGTATATAATCTCTCCATCTTGTTTGTGTAGCTCAATCTAGTCTATGGGATGGATATCCCTTGCCAACACTTCAAAACCTACCCTTTTGAAATCTGATGTTGTCTTTGGTTGTTGGGTTGTAGGTTTCATAAAGGTCATCTGCAACTTCCCTTATTTAATGTCAAATGATGACATTAGCATAGTTTGATTGGTAGGAGTCGGCTTCAAATATTATGCATATGTTTGGGCCTTAAGCCTCTCATTCCTAGCCTTGATTTCTTTATACCTTTCCTTGATATCTTGGTCTTGTCTGCTGGCATTCTCAAATAAGACACTTCAACACTGAGTTACATTTCCAACATCTGAGTTTGTGATGTGGAAGTCTCTTACATGCCTCCAGATTGAGTGGTAGGCCTGCTTCTTTCTACTCCCGTATTAGTGACCTCAGATGAGTCTTCAATATACTCTTTCTTAGAGACTATATTTAGCTTTTGCCTCTTGTTGGATTCCTGCTATAAAATAGAGGTTGATATTATTGAAGTGGAAGCCCCTTCTCTATTTCTTTTTGGGATCTTCTCCTCATTCTGAGGAGTCTACATGATTGGAGGAGTACCCATAGCAGTCTCTGGTTCTTCTGGTACCTGCAAAAAAGATTTGTCATCAAGCTGCTTTTCTAAATCAATGAGAGCATTCTCTACATCTATTCTGGTGCTTTCTTGGTCTACTAGGGTACCTTCCACCCATTATATTTGGTTTGCATATGCTTCTATTAAAGGGATGGGATGGTGGTTGAAAGTTCCTAGCTTGAACTTTTGTCTCTTCTTTGTGATAAATTCCAAAGGATCATATCTCTAGACAAAACTTCTTTGGAACTTTATATTCTGTAGTATCAAATTTGCCTCTTTTATAGCCTCTCTAGAGTTGTATATGAAGAGGCATAGTTGGTCTTTTATTTTGAAATTGGCCTTCTTCTTGGAATTGAAGAAGTTTACCTCATCTGCATTGATAATTTTCCTATAGTATTCTAATGCAAACAACCGCATCGGGAGGTATCTTGGAAACTTATATGGTGCAAGCATGCAAGCATGCAACCATATATCCCGATTTTTGTGTGGTTCTAGTAAAGGTACTCATCACCCACTTTGGTCTACTTTTATAGTTGAAGGACTATTTATTTTTGGACTGATTCTTGGAGGAGGGTTTCCAGTCAACATTGTCATAACTGGATGTACAAATAAGTCAATGAAATCTGAATAAGAGTATGGAGACTGTTACACAGTAATTTGTCACTGTATTCATCTCAGTCCCTCTGCTATGTCATGTATCAAATACACATGTTCATATCTTCCCACTCATGTAAAAATATTAAAGCAAATGCTCTCTGATGCTGAAAGTTGACCCTTCTTCCCTAGGTTTCTGCCTCATCACGAGTAAGCCATTAATATACATGATGATACCTTGTCATGAACAGTCTCATCGCGACTCCATCACAGGTGCACACATGTTTCCTGCGACGATTAGATTTTAGGGCTCGACGCGAGGCTTCCAACTATTTGTTGTGTTGATTGTTCTGAATGCATTACTTTCTTGTGATGTTGTCGCTGAGCCTTAGTTCATGACTTGCGATGATCCAGAATTGGTGAATTTCTTGAAACAGTCAGCCTTCTAGGTGTTTCTAGAGCTGGTTGTTGGGTCAGTTTGGGTCGCTTTTCCTCCTTTGGGATGGTGGTTCCACCTCTTTTGCAACCTCCCTTGAGGATAAGCTCCCTCTCCCTCATTTCATGGAGACTCCTTCTCCTATAAAATCACTCACCATTTCTATGATCTACTAGTTCTTTAGTTGGGCAGTGCTAGCTAGTTCTTTTGGGTTTGCTTTGAAACTAAGTACATAACTTTGGTGTAAGTGTGACAAGTGTGGGAATTCTAATAGTTTGGTAAGAGGGTGTGAAGCGCCTTGACCTTGTATTAGAGCTTGTGAATGAGAAAGAGATATCATATATTTGGGAGACTCATTCTTGAGAGTGAATGCTTGAAGAAACATACTGGTTGGACCCTCTGAGAAGGCTTGTGACGTCAAGACTTGGTTGTAAGCTTTGCTCTTGATTCATTTTAATACAATCAATGATGATTTCCTATATATTGTGTAAAATTTACTTGATAGCTTATGATTTCTTGAATTTATAAGTAAATAGATCATTGTTGTTCTCACTTATATGCTTTGTTGTTTTCTTGTGGTGTTTCAGGTTGATTGTTCATTAAGGAGAAAGAAACGGAAGCTGGAGTAGTGCAACAGAAACTTCATCAACCACCGGTTTGAGGTAGGCCTCCAACGATGACTATTTAAGGGAATCTATTGCTGTTTTGTCTTTGCTGTGTCTAGACCCAATCTAGGGCTAGAGGGGTTGCCTCTGTCTGCAGAGGGAACACTTTCCTACTTCAGAAGTTGGTGACTCTGCTGGGGATCGCTTTGTATGTTTTTTATCTTGTTTGCTTTTGCTTGCTTTTGATTTAGTGTCTCTTGAATTTTGGGGTTAAACCATCAGTTTTTGGGTTACCTGGGTCAATTTGGGAATTCCTCTTACTGTCTGGAAGAATAGCCTGGTGTTTGTTTGGGAGTTTTCACTTGTTTTTCCTTGTTTTCAAACTTGTTGCTGGAAAAATCTTCACAGTCATGACGATATCACCTTGTCTTTGTTTTGTAAACCTGTGCATCGCTGATACCCTGTCGTACAGTTGCGACTATCCTTGTAATTGGCCTGTCTCGGAATACAGGTGTACTCTTGTGATGACGTCACTCTGTTGCTACAACAATTGGCTTATCGTCATTGGTTGCTAGTTATATACTCGCGATGATTCTTATGTAAGTTGTTTTTACAACTTCACCTCCTGAATTCACCAGTCTTGTTTATCCCCTGCATTTTTCCTCTCTCTCATCAGCTTGTTTTAATTGCTTTTGGTTAAGGTACTGTCTTTTTGGTTTCATTGAGTGAATCTTGTCCTTTTAGCCATGTGACCTAGCTCTTTTGAGTTTTTGAACCATTTGTCTGGGTTGCTTGTCTATCCAAGGTTCATCCGCAACCGTCTTATTGATTCACTTAAGGCCTTTTCATTGCTTGTTTCTTGCTGGTTGATTTTTAGTGTCACTTATTGAACCAATTTTTGATATTGATTCGATTTCTTCACTACCAAGCATAGATCACAATTGTTTGGCTCGATCAGTTCACACCTACTTGTTTGGCTCTTAAAAAAAAATCAAAATCAAAAAATTGCATTCATTTATTATACGAAAGTGAAAGTACATTTGCATTTCAAATTTTCATGTTTGAGAAATTGGAAAGCAAATTTTAAATCTATCACTAGTAGTATCGATGCACTATAGGATCGGTGTGTTAATGCATTGTGTTTCTTAGCAATTGCATTTGCTTGTCTTGGTTTTGTCTTGGTTTGGGAATGAACTTTCTACCTTCCTTTAAGTAGGTGTTCATTGAAATGAAAGATGCTTTACTCATTCTAGTTGCATCCTAGGGTTTTTGATATACATACGGTAGGGCCTGGAAATTGAAACCTAATTCAAGATCAACTTTAAAATTAACTGAATGAACTTAACACTGCATTGGAACTTAATGCACATTATTTAGAGGTCTAGGCTAGAGACATGCTCTAGCATCATTAAACTTAGTCACTATTGCTTTTGCTTAAGGTTGGGTGATTCCTCCTTCTGTGAATCAATAGTTGCTAGTACGGACTTGTGCTCGCATTACCGTCGAGTATATATAGGGAGACCCCACTAAGTTATCATCTTACATCCATAGGAAGCCATCTCTACAGCCTTACAAACCGTAACATACCGAACACAACTTTTGGGAAGATTGACTGCCGTATGGAAAGTCCTTGGTCATTTTTTCTTTCATTTGATCACCAAGGTGTATATGCAGTTTTATGGGTTGTTTGGTAAACCTTTTGCCTAGATCTCCAGAGTAGGCATTTTCATTCCTTTTTGACTCCCTAAAAGAAAAGGTCCATTTGAGCACTTGTCCTTTCAGGCTCATTAAACCTCAAAAGAGATAGAGTCACCTTTTCATCCTTTTCTCGACTCTTGAAACATGAAAAGGTCAAGATTTGTTCCTGCTTCATAAAATTTACTGTCCATGAAATATTCCTGGTTACAGTCAAGTTTCTTCATTTTCCGGTTCATTCCTGATGGCAACTTTCCCTGAGTCTACCGGCCAAGGTATTCCCGAAGGTGGAAATCCTGGTCCATTTCCGCCTTTTGGAAATGTCAGTGCTCCATACATGGCAACGTTGTCTTTGCCTGGGCTAACCATCAGTCTGCTCGTTTGGTTGTTTTCAACCTCGATGGTCCCGAGTGTCATGACTCTTGTTCCACCGTCTCCTTCATCTAAATCATGACACATTGATTCCAAGGTTGAGCCTGCACCTTCTTCTCTTGTTTCTTCACCTTCATCTCCTCCTTTGCCTGGTGAAAGTTTCACATATAGTAATAAGGAGACTAAAAAGACGAAGAAGAAGATGAAGAAGAAGAAGAAGTCTGATAAACGCAAGGCCATCTGTGTAGCTATTTCTCTGGATACATCTCCGGTCGAACCACCTTTTGCTCCTCTGCGGAAGGTTAAGTTTCCTTGTAAATTGTGCAAGGGTGACCATCTTCTTCGTGACTGTCCTGGCATTCCTAGGATCTTAGAAGTATGGTCTCATGACCCGACTCATCCCTCATCATCCTCTAAAGCTCATGATGGTGCTACCCTATCAACTGGCAGTGGAAAGAGGAAAGGGAAGATTCAATTCCCCTGTAGGCTATGTGAAGACAACCATCCCATTCACCTTTGTCCGCTCATGGATAAAGCTTCCTTTGTTTTGGAAAGTCTTACAACCTCTTCGCCCCGACTTCCGATTGGTTATCAGAGGCTCTCTTCAAGCCCTCTCCTAGTTAACAAAGAGATTAAACTAAATTCTTCTCTTCTCTACCCTTGTCTTCCCAAACCTGGCTATGCTCAACCTGCTCCTGACCAACCATTGGTCAGAGAGAGTGTCGACCTGGATTCACCACTAGTGGTTCACTCTATTCCCAAAGAACATCATGATTATACTGCTCGTGTTCTTCTCGTCTCATCATATTCTCCCGAGTCCAAGAATGACCCGCCTATCCCAGCTAATTCAGAGGGTCCTTCTCTGATTCCTGTTGAGCATGGGGGCAATCATATGATACCCCCACCAAGTAGTTCAGTCGTTTCCTTCGACTTGAGTCATTTGACTGCTTTCAACCTTCCATCCTATGTGCCTTTCCAAATTACAATACATGCCTATAATAAGGCAGTACCTGGCACTGTCTTGGATGAAGGTGTGTCTGTTAGCCTCATGCCTTTCACTACTTGGAAAGCTTTGGGCTCCCCACAGCTTGTGCCGGTCACACAGAATCTATTGGCATTTGACGGAGGAACTAGTCAACCTTTAGGGATCCTTCTGAAGTTCCTTTTTACTTTGGGAGGCAAAACTGTCTATATAGACGTGATGGTTGTCCAAGGTGCTTTATATTTCAGTCTTCTCCTTGGCTGTAATTATATTTATGCCATGGGAGCTCTTGTTTCTTCAATTTTCCATGTGGTTTTTTTCTCGCATGATGGAAGAATGGTGACTATTGATCAATTGTCATCTTTAGTCACCCATTGCCTTCTGTACCACCATCATCCCCCATTGGTTCTCATCTACAAGTAGTACCTTCCTTGCCATAGGTCAATTATGTGGCTACCCATTTCGTCTCCGCCTCTACTGATGATCATGCAGATGGTTTCGTACATCATGTACTGGAGGCATTAGAACCTGATCTGTCATTGGTGTCTAATGACATGTATTTCTCCCACAACATGCTTCTTCCATCCAGTGAAGACCTCTTGGGAGCCATGTTATCATATGGCCCATGAACAGGGTTATGAGGATAGTTCGTTCTTGTGTCAGCCTCGTTAAAAAATGAAACAAGGATTGATGAGCATAGTTCCCAATCTTGTGTCAACCTTGTTAAAAAATGAATCAAGGAGTTTTCAGGAGATTTCTTTTTGTGTCAACCTCATTAAAAAATGAAACAAGGGTTATGCAGATAGTTCTTTTACTATGTCAACCTCATTAAAAAATGAAACAATTCCCTTTTCCAAATTGAGTCTTTGATTAAGATCTCATAAAATCTGAGTTGAGTCTTTCTAAGATCTCGAAAGTGAACCTTCATTCCATCCACCTCGTTGAATGCAATGAAGCTTGGGGGGCATGCACCTTGTTTGAGTCATTACATTGGGGGCATGTGAACTTATAACAAGCATAGTTTTTCTTTTCAAGCTTGTCTAAACATGAAACCAAATCCAAGCAGAGTTCTCCATGGTCCAAGCTTGTGTAAACATGAAACCATACTCAATTTACACCTCATGATTACCATTTTTATCCACTAAATTATGCTAGTGAGACTTGGTTGTTTCATTCCATCATTACCATCTCTTTGGCTGATCATATGCTTTCACTTGGTTGTTTTTTTCTTTCCCGAGGGACTGTAGTGATGAGTGGTTTTATTAGCCAGCCTCTTGACCATTACATGTTTTGAGTAGTTCCACCATTGTCGGAACCAATTGCTACCCTTTATACCACTTGTTCCTCTAGGACGCATCACCTTTAAGCTTTTTTTCGACTCATAAAAGATGAAAATATTGCCAAGTATTTTTTTCCCTTTTTGACTGTTAAAGAGAATAAAAATGGCAGTCTGCTTTCAACTCTTTTCTGACCGTATAAACACAAAAAGATGGCTGGGCTTTTGTCGTTTCAAGTTCAATTTTGGTTATGAAATGACGTGTCTCCAATCGCTTTTTTACTTTTTTGGATTGGAGCCACTAATTACGAAAAGTACTCCTTGATCGTAATGGTCAAGCAGTTCTCTCGGGTATTGTTTTATACTTTTTCAGGCTCGAGGGACACAAATTTACAAAAAGGACCCCCCTAGAGTTTTCTTTTCCGCGTCTTTTTCAAACTCTATAAACATGAAAAAGATTCCGATTTTTCCCTATGTTGAACTCGTTAAACCCTGATGACATTGGACTCGTGACCATGATGAGACTTGAGCTTCTCCTCCCTAGGGCTCGTTAAACTATTACTATGTTGGATTCGTTCGAAGGTCAAACTTATATCACAAGCATATGCTATCCCCTTCAAGCTTGTTTTTAAGAAATAATTGGGGTACTTGCCAGCAATGGCGGGGAAAAATTTGGAAGTCATCAATGGTTACCTACGACAACTAGACACTCTTGAACATCGACGCTTTTGCTTCTCGTCGGGTTGGGATATCCTCGCATCATCATTAGCCTTCTGGGATTTTGGGTTGCCATTTTGCCTCATTCGATTTGATCCATGTTGTCTCTGTTAGACCTCCAATCCCTTGGTACCAAAATGTTGCCACATCCTAGAGTCGTGTTGTTGATATGTTCAAGGGTATAATCCTTCTGCAGTTCACACCCTTACCTCCTCCTCTGATGTTTTGTTTCACCATCTAACACTTGTTCCTTATCTCGCGTCATTGATGGGGGAAACATTATGGCCTTCCTACAATGGATCGCCTCTTGTCGACCCCAGCTCATTATCTAGGAGGTTGATCTAGAGATCCTTTTCAATACCTTGGAGCTTGCATGCCTCAATGGCAAGTTCTTCATGCCTGACAATAGACTTTCATCATTGGTCTTCGATTGGGTGATTCCACGAGTGCTCGAATTCAGTTCATTTTTCACACTTAGTGGATTGTACTGGCAAGTACCTTGAGAACCGTTGACATTAGTGGTGGGTTCTCTCACACTTGTTAATGGTTTTCATTATTGATAGGTAATCAAGAAACTTTCTATCATGCTCAACTTTAGTACATCTATTTGCATGCTATAATTTTTACTAAGATCGGTTAGGGTTTCAAGACCCCAAACTAAGATTACATATGTTCGAGCTGTGTGGATTGGTTCGTGATTACATACATGACCCTTTGATTGGATGGCTGTGACCATACCTGAGTCTTCATGGATGGCTACGACCATACCTTTTTCATTATATATGGTCTTATCAACTAGGTGGCTGCGTCCATACCACAGACCAAGTTTCATATGTCTTCTGGATGCCTGTGCCCATGACTAGACTACCCGTATTTCACTATCAGAGATATCAGTTTGTACTTGCAACTGTAGGTTCTTCAAGGTGGTGATCCAGTTCAATCATGGTTTCGTAAAGCATTTCACCCCTCCCACTCTCTTGGGCTTCATGCTTTAGGGGGCATTTGTTACACAATAATTTGTCACAGTCTTCATCTCAGTCCCTTTGCTATGTCTGTATCAAATAAACATGTTCATATCTTCCCACTCATGTAAAAATATTAAAGCAAATGCTCTCTTATGCTGAAAGTTGACCCTTCTTCCCTAAGTTTCTGCTTCGTTGCGAGTAAGCCATTAATATACGTGATGACCCCTTGTCATGAACAGTCTCATTGTGACTTTGTCATAGGTGTACACATGTTTCCCGCAACGGTCGGATTTTAGGGCTCAACACGAGGCTTCCAACTATTTGTTGTGATGATTGGTCTGAATGCATTGCCTTCTTGCGATGTCGTCACTGAGCCTTAGTTCATGACCTTGCGACGATCCAGAATTGGCGAATTTGTTCAAATAGTTGGCCTTATGGGTGTTTCTAGAGCTGGTTGTTGGGTTAGTTTGGGTCTATTTTCCTCCTCTGGGATGGTGGTTCCACCTCTTGTGCAACATCCCTTGAGAATAAGCTCCCTCTCCCTCATTTCATGGATACTCCTTCTCCTATAAAATCACTCACCATTGCTATGATCTGCTAGTTCTTTAGTTGGGCAGTGTTGGCTAGTTCTTTTAAGTTTGCTTTGAAACTAATTAGATAGCTTTGGTGTGAGTGTGACAAGTGTGGGATTGCTAATAGTTTGGTAAGAGGGTGTGGAGTTCCTTAACCTTGTATCAGAGCTTGTGAATGAGAAAGAGATATCATCTATTTGGGAGAATCATTCTTGAGAGTGAATGCTTGAAGAAACATATTGGCTGGACCCTATGAGAAGGCTTGAGATGTTAAGACTTGGTTGTAAGCTTTGCTCTTGATTCATTTTAATACAATCAATGATGATTTCCTATATATTTTGTACAATTTACTTGATAGCTCATGATTTCTTGACTTTATAAGTAAATAGATAATTGTTGTTCTCAGTTACGTGCTCTGTTGTTTTCTTGTGGTGTTTTAGGTTGATTGCTCATTGAGGAGAAAGAAACGGAAGCTGGAGTAGTGCAACGGAAACTCCATCAACTGCCAGTTTGAGGTATGCCTCAATGATGACTATTTAAGGGGATCAATTGTTGTTTTGTATTTGCTATGACTAGACCCACTCTAGGGCGAGAGGGGTTTCCTCTGTCTGTAGAGGGAACACTTTCCTACTTCACAAAGACTGATACTCATGGACTAATGGTGTCCAAAAAATTATTGACCTGGGTTGAACCTTGGTGTCGTGTTTTTGGAGGGTGAATGGGAATTTCTCTTATTGATAATATAAGAACATATGGTATAAAATTGAGTAGTATTTGAAAACCCTTTCATTTCCCATTCTTGTGAACTACTCATGCATTCTGTTAGCTACGAATGTAGCAAAGTCATAAATGGTTGCAGAAGGCTGTCCTGGGGTATAAATGGACATGAAAGCCAGGATAATTTCATCAATGTACTCACTTATGGAGTAACCCAAAACACAAGATATCATGGCTACAATATTTTGGCCCCAAGGGGAAAATATAGTTGCTACATATGGAGGGGGTCATTAGGGATGTGCTTCTCTTCTTTGATGAAGGTTTGGAGCAATTGGGCCAATTTTGCAGAGCTGAGTTTCTGATATAAGTCCAACAGATCTCCAATTGAGAGGGGAGTTAGGTTTGGCCCTATTTGGAGCTGCAACATTTCATTTATAGACTCAACAACGATGTTGAAAAGGACCTTCTGGTCATGAAACATGATGGTTTTGTGACTTGTGATGTAACAAGCATAGCAAATATGCACAATTTTAGGAAAAATGTGGACTTGGGGGAACTGGTACTTGGGAAAGTTTGACTCCCAAAGGCCAATTTCATTAGCATGGTTTAGGAACTTGTCCCTACCTTGGCAATGTACTTTGAGCAGGAGTTCTATGACAGTGGTATCTTTTATATGGAAATCTTTATCAGCGAGGGGAAGGTGGTCCAGGTCTAAATGGGGTGTAGAGATGGGTCTCACATCCATAGCAATTGGAGCAGCCATACTCAGTTCTTGTGGATTTGAGTATGGGAGGTAATTTTAAGTTTTTAGGGGAATGGTTTTCTTGTAGATGGTTTTGGTCTAAAGTGTAAAAACCAAAATAAATCTAATTAGTTTCCACTTAATTTAAGGTTTTATGAGGGTAATTTACTGGAATTGGATGATTGAGTGGGTTTTCCATGGTTAAATAGTTGGAATTGGGCGAATTTGACTGTAACTGGTAGTTGACGGAGGTTCATAGGGGTCTGTATAACTCTGGTATGGATGGATGACTTTGTCGGACTATTTGCAGCTTCTGTGGAGCAATTGTGGAGGTTCGTGAGCTATTTCGGTAGTTTGCAGGAGTTGCAATGATGCTCTAAGCTCTCAAAGGCAAACACACGAAAAGGGTGAAAAGAGGGTTAATCAGGATCTTATAGGAAAACAATTAATTTTTGTGGGTTTTCACTAATGGATGAACAATGGTAGTTTTTGGTTGGAAAGGGAAGTGGTTTGGAAGGTCCATCGTACCACTTTTGTGGTACCGGTGGTATTCAGGAGGGGCCGTCCAATTCCATTCAGCGCTTGACACGTAGCATTGGGGGCCAAGGGGAAAACCGCCTCATCGGGCGAGTAAATAGCAGACATTGGGTCGGCCTGATATGGATGAGAGGCATTGGATGTAAAGGAGGGAAGATCAACGGTGGTCGAGAGATGGGAGTTGTGCGGTGATTTAACCATAAAGTTTTCGGGGGGCGGGGGGAGGGGCACTGGGCCTAATCATGACGGTATGAGATTATCTTAATCGGGGTGCTCTAATGCGGGATTAAGGGCTAAGGTGGGGTTATTAATATATTTTTGCGGGATATGGGTAGTAATATAGTTTATAATTAAACTAAGGGGTGGGGTTAATTTATACACATGAATTAAATATATACGAGAAATTGGGTTTTTCGGGAATTTTATATATTTAGTTAAATAAAGTTAATATGAAGTGAAATGAGTGGAAGGGGTATTGTGCCTAGGTGTATGAAATGCTATGTATTTTTCATCTACCTAGTACTTAGGATAAATGTATTTGGTGGGTTTTTGTACATAAAACATGTTTATAAAGGGGTTTTCCTAGGCAAAAGAACTTAACCTTATGAAAAGGGGTTTTGTGAGGGGGATGAATGAATTATGATGAAATTTAACACCTTTCCTTCTTAAGTCATCAAGCCAAGGGTCCGGTCCCACTAGAAGTCAGAGAAATGCTCTAAGCCTTTTTTACTTAAGAACTATAGGTATTAATATTTTGCTTATGGAAGGGGAGTTAGTGAGTGTCATGGGGGTTAAAATGAATGACGAGATGTGAAGTAAACGAAATTGTGAACCATTGCCTTTGTTTTCTTTACCACTTATGCATATTTAAATGATACATTTGAAACCAGGACATAAGTGCTTCCTGTATCAATTGACATGATATTTCTGCAACCTTTCTACTACTTACCCACTTACTCATCCTACCATTTTTTCTTCACTTTATTTGGGTGCATTTAGGCTAGAAAACACTTATCAATCTTATATTTTATTTACAAAATAAACTATCTAAGTCTAACCTTATATCATCCAAGGGCTCAAATTAAACTGATGAGCTCCTTTTATTTACTCTACCTATCTGATGATCTGCCAAGATTACAACCTTATATCATCCAAGGGCTTAGATTAAACTGACGAGCTCCTTTTATTTACTCTACCTATCTGATGATCTGCCAAGATTACACTATTTGGTCAGATTTATTCACTACCTATAAACATAAAATTCAAATCATAAAATAGCCAAGTTTATACATTTTGAATATTCATGGATTGTGGCATAAGTAACAAGTTGCAAACAATCATTTATTAAGCATAAAAAGTAAATAGTAGTGGCATTTTGACTTGCACACTGTCAATGGTCTATTTTGTCTTTCGAGGTTCATATATTTCATTTCTTTTTTGGCTTATTTTCATTCTTTTTTTCCTTTGATTATTCTTTTAGGACTTACCCTCTTTACATTTTTTAATTTTTTAATATGGAAAACATTTGCAGAAAGCAAAGGTATGTACAATATTACAAGGCTTAACCTTAGTTAATCAAAATTATGATTCCTATTGGTATAGGAACCTAACAAGTAGTACGTTTTCATCGGACCCCAGATTCAAGACGACCTACTCCATCTCATAATATCCTATCTGCGTGGTGATCCTCATCTCACACCCTGTTCATGCCTTATGTTTGCCAATTTTTCTAACTATGCAATGTCCATTAAGGGCATTCTTTTTTCCGACACATTTGTTTATTAACTCCTGTAGGATTTTCATAGCTTTGATATCATGCAACAGTTTCATGTAGGTCTCCAAGAATGTGGGAAGGACAGAGGGATCAACCTCTATAGGAACATTGATTTCTTGCACTTTGTTTTGGATTCTTGAGGTGGAGGCCTCAGTGAAGCTTTTCTTCGATTCCATGAAAGTTTCCGTAGCATGCTCCAGACCAAAACCAACTTCCTTTTCTAGGGCCTTGCTAAACCATTCGTCCTCTTCAGGTTCCTTAACTTTATCATTGCTAGTCATTATCCCACTCCTCATCACTATATTCACGTTTGATCCTCTTTGCGGGGATTAGCTCTCATCATCTGTAAGTTTTGTGTAGGTTGATGAGGTTGTGCCTTCTTCTCCTACATCTTGGGTATCAACACCGAGCATTCTTTTATAATGTGGTAAAACTAGCTACATTATTAACATGATGGGCGTGTCTGATTTTGACACTCCTGTGCGTAGTGCCCACATGTTCTGCATTTGTAACAAATAGCCTGTCCCCAACCTATACTAGGTCCTACTCCTCCTCGATCTTGTCCTCATCTTAGATATCATCCACACGCTTGTCTAGCACCCTGCTCTAGAGGCCGAGTTTCTTCTTGCATTTGGTAGGTAGGTGTTCTTTCCATCATCAACTCATAGCTGCAACAATGGCGTTCATCGTGGCCCACTCATTTGTAGAATTTGTAGAACATTCGTTGAGGTTTATGGATGAAATTTTTAAGAAAATGACAAATCTATCGCATGTTGTCCATAAACCTGATAGATATCACACAATATCATAATCCCCACGCTGGGACCTACTGGAGCTTCTGGACTCAGAGGAATTGGTCCCCCTCATATGATATAGTTCACGAATATAGGATAGTGGTATTTATCATGCCCCCAACTCTTGCACTTCAGACACCAGACTTCTATGCGCACCTCTAGTTTAGTCTCCTTGCCTTTCTTCAAGCTCTACAATTCTAAGTAGAGGCTCTGTAACTGAGAGTGAATCTGTTGTACCCCTAAGGTCTCATCCTGAATAGGCATCACATGCAACCTCATCGTGATTTCCAGGGCTTTTGCTTGAGTTCATATCTTCTATTGCGATAGAGCAATCCTTAGGTGGGGCAGAAGAGAAGCTATAAACCACTCGTGATGCTGACCATCTATGAGTTGCATGTTAGCTTCTCGAATCACGCATTTCAACCTTTGATCTAATTCCCAAGGTGTCTCATCAACACTCATCGTGATTTCCTTAAATCCCACTACTGAATGCGAGTTAGACTTAGGCTTACTAAGCTATTTGTTT
This sequence comes from Pinus taeda, assembly GCA_000404065.3. Taxonomy (NCBI): domain Eukaryota; kingdom Viridiplantae; phylum Streptophyta; class Pinopsida; order Pinales; family Pinaceae; genus Pinus; species Pinus taeda. The sequence goes on from APFE030581143.1 coordinate 78,599, forward strand.
AAAGTAGCCTTAGTCTCTGCTAGTGTTGCCAAAAGATTATCAAAACAATACTTAATATACCAAGTCAGTGCATGATCCTGCAGAGCGGTAACCAACTATGCCTTCTTTATATTGTCACTCCATATGCCCTTGAAAATCGACAACTTCATTGTGTTCGACATGTTGAATGGTGGTGGTTGTGGTGGAGGTGCGGGCAAAGGTTTATGTGGTGGAGGTGGAGGTGGAGTGTATGAATGATGTGTCTATGGAAACCACTATGTTATCAGCTGGACATCACTCCACACTGAGGCCTGTACCTCTCCCTCCTCATCGCTAGAAGGAGGTCCAATCAATAGGCTATATTCAAGACCTGATGTCTCTCGGTCTCTAAAAATTTTTCCACTTTGATAGCTCTGAACATCAAGGAAATGGAATAACCCATTTTTCACATAACAACATTTTATTCTAGTTATTCAAAGATCTTAAATACTTACCTCACGGCCCCTTGAAAAATCATTACTCCACTTTGCTATAGCTCACTGAGGTATCAACTGTGAATTCTGTAACAAACCCTCCTATAATTCAATTGAGTTAGTGATCAACAACTTGTGTGATCTTGTCTTAAGGGGCTTCTAATCGTCACACCAGTTCTGGAGTCCACACTATTGGACTATCAATCTTACACCTCCCATGACCATTTGTCAACTTAGCTAACCACTCATATAATTCAATCAGGAAGGTGCAAAAGAAGATTTTGTGTATCTCTATATACAAATATCTATCCAATCACTGCTCCTTTAACATGCGCAGATTCCTGTTTTCCTTTGTCGTAAATTCGTGAATTTTTATATCCAACCACTTTTCAATTTATTTCTTTGTCAGCTTCCAGTGATGTGACATCACACATCTCCTTCAAGTAGATCCCGGTCCTAGAAAGGGAACCATTTTTTGGCTTAGGGGGTCTTGATCGAGGTTCAAAGTTAGTTGCACCAACTAACAAATCCCTACACTACTGGCCCTTTCGACAACAACCCATGTAGTGCAGGCTGCAGTCTCACCCAAAGTAGTATGGGGGGATGCAAGAACCAAGTTTCTGCATCTATAGATGAGTGTGATATCTTTTAGAGCCTCGGATATGCCTTCATTTAGATCGATAAACCCTTATGGCTTGGTGCTGCAACTCTACTGAAACAACCTCCATGCCTTCATGAAGGTCTATGATTAGCCTTTGTAGACCCTAAACAATTGAGTTATCCACTTACGCGCATTAGAGGACAATCCTAAATTTGTGTTTGCGCAGGTCTACTTAAGTTATATAGTAAACATAATAGAGTTCATCACAATCTTCGTGAAATTACTTAAGATGCATTACGTACATCTATTAAGTGTCATTCAATAGATTCACACATCATTAGATTAATAATTCATAAACACATTATTCATCCACAACATCTATTGTAAATAGAAGTAAACATATATAAACAAATATACATAATATTTCTTTGGTAATATTCTTTATTTATCTTCAATTCAATTTTACAGACTCAAAATTACCCTATGCACTCACCTACAGGGGTCCGCTCACTCAGTTGCAGACTCTACCTAGGCCTTTGCGCACTTAGTTACAAATCCTTTCTCTCCTACCTAACCTACTTATTTGCACTAACATTTTCTTCTTACTGACCAATTACATCCACCAGTTATTCTAAGATGTCTCCTTTAGACTCCCTAAGACACACCTATTTATACAATCCCATGATCCACGGACCATGAGCGGATCTCAAAGCTGACTCAACCTTTACATAAACAAGGGAATAAAACCCCTTTGACTCCTAATCATCTACATTCTCCACATCTACAAATCGTGGAGAATTTACATCATTTAAAAAATACATTAAAACTTGGGTTATTTTAACCCCAAAACTGACCCAAGGATCCCATCCTAGAAGCCGATGTCTCCATTCATGGATATGATCAGAATATGGGTTGTGGTATATTGCTTCAAATATGTGAGGAAATGAGTACCAGTTTCATAATGAATTGGTACCTGGAAGTGGGAGAGGAAATCCATAGCCAAAGATTTGAAGTTTGCATAGGTATGTTGAGACAATTTGATGTACCAATTTGCGGTAGCACTTGTCAAGGTTTGTTGAAAGAGGTGGAGATGAACATAATCGTCAACATAAGAATTGGAAGAACACCATAACTAATATGCCATCACATGGGCTTGAGGGTCCTCTTTAGCTTTTCCTTCAAATTTGTGGCAATCGCTCAGAATTTTGGTGGGAACTAGAGGCCAATAAGGTGAATGAAGATTTGGATCATTAGTAAGCTTCGAGACATCAGGCAGTTCCAATGTCACTAAAAATGGTAATTGTGGATTAAAAGGCATATCAGGCCTTTGATAAGGCCCAGTTTATGGGTTCCAACCTTTTTGGTAAGTATTATGCCCCTAAAGTGGAGGATTTTGACCATAAGGGACTTGTTTTTTCCCCCACTGATGAGTATCTTAACCATAAGGTAGATTCTGACTAGGGTAGGGTTGATATTGACATGCCACAGGTTGTTGGTAACCATAAGGCGGATAAAAATTATGTTCAGGATATGGATTGTGAGGTTTCTACACCTACTAACCCTAGTAATAAAGTTGATGGCCCTGCTATTGCATGGGTTGACCTTGTGCCTGAAAGGTTCGACCTTGTTTATATACATGTTGAGCTTCCTCCTGCAAGGGTTGACCTTGTAGATTCAAGGGTTGATTGGGTTGTTGAACAAATTGTGTTTGTTATTGAAAAGGTTGTTGAAATTGCTCTGATCCAGGTGGATATTGGTGGCCACCTGCCAAGTCCACCTGGACCCCCACCATTGTCTTTCTCAACATTTTCAGTTTCCTTAATTGTAGCACAACTTACTATTTTTAGCGGTTTTTCGGGTCCTGAACTTCCGGAGCCGTTTT
>APFE030581145.1:10180-33747 GCA_000404065.3 Pinus taeda
AACATCAGGAAACAATTTTTGCCGATGATTTGACCATCCGAGAGAAAATGGCTTCAAAACCCTAGGAGAGGGAAATGACCTTGCCTGGGCGTAACTGAAGCATGAACAAGACGTAAAATGACTCATTTGACAATGACATGATAATGACAAACCCATAAATGATGATAGACTCAGCTGAATGATGACATGGACGGACATTTGGACAACTTTAGAAGGAGTGAAAACAAACCCTAGACCTAATGCTTAGTGACCAAATTTTGCTTGAAAACTCTTTAAAAAGACAAAATTTGACCTTGACACTTCAAAATAACTTTGTAAGAGCATGTTTGATCACTGGAGGAAGGCTGGAAAGACTGACACTAACACAATAGATGAGGATTTTATTATTATGCAACAACATAAATTCTGAGTACAATTTTGGATTCTTAATCTAGCAATCCAATTTAAGAGAAATACTGCAAAAATATATGAGGGAAATTTTCCCCTCTCCCTAATCAATCCGGCAATGATTTACTTATTGAATCTGGCCCCCCGGAATACCCTTGCCCAGGCCTATGCACATTCCCTTCTACACACTGCCTGGATCTACTATTGAATCAATAGTTTAGCCTATTGTTATTGCTGTAAGCGTTTCTCTTTCCCTCTAGAAAATATTCTCGACCTCTAGAACCTGAAATGACCTCCTTCCCAGCTGAATTGAATTTTCCTCTTGAGGCTCCTACACATACCATACAGAGCCTCCTGGGAAAATAATTTGGCCTCCTCTCTTGACTCTTCAAGAATTGGAAATCTACTACTGATCTCCCTCTAGATCCTACTTCCTTCTGCCTCGATTTCTTCTTGTTGAATGTTTCTCTCTAGAAAATCGATCTGCCAAGGAAACTCGTTGTTCCCGTTTTTTTCTTCTCCAACCCCATCGACGTCCTCTTATAATCTCCAGTTTGATCACCAATGGCCACGATTACGTCTTTATCAATGTATGAGAAATTTCTAAGTAGATCCATGTGAGTTTCTAGAGAATTCTCACCTTTCTCAATTAATTGCCATTAATTAATTAATTTTCCTAAGTTAGACTTAGACAATATTTAATTATTGATCAATTAATTTAATTGAGTTGTCTCTAGGTGGAATTTCCAAAAATGATTTATGGGTTCTGGAGATCTCTTCTGTTTCTATTCTCTCCATAAAGTTTGAGACTAGAGCACCATCTGATGTTACAAAAAATAACACTCCCTCTTAGAGAGGAAGGTGTCCTCTCCTATAACATCCTCCATACACACAGTTGATGTCTAACAAATGTAGTATCCTACCACTATCCATCAACCACTGCACCACTCTAATCCATCTACTACTATGAGTTGAATCACCCTGCATCTACGCTATTGTTGAAACTGCACTGTATATCATGTATTGCTACCAACTCTAACATTGTGATGCAAATGATCTCATGCTTTTGCTATTGTTGCGGCTGAAATTAAAAAATATTGAATTAGCTGTATCTATGGAATATAACTATCTCTTGAGTCACTGACTACTACCAATATTTGCATTGTCCACTGAGTATGTTTGCACTGCAACTGCACTGTGCTCCTCAACATTTGACTGTAACTATTACTGCAAATGAACCTCTGATTAGGTGATCAAATTTTAACTCAAAAATTAAAATTCCCATAAAGTCTTGAAACTGGCGTTAGTTCAAAGAGCTCGTCATTTTGAATCCAACGCCGTTGTTTCACCTCAATCCAACATTATATTCTCAAGTTATCACATTTTGATCATTTGGCCCAACAATTAAAAAATTAGCAGGTTTGCTGACTGGGTTATCGTACTTCTGACATCATGTAGGGTGACTGTGCAGGTATGGATCAATGATGTTCTTCCAAGTGGCAGGGTCATATTGGTCTAATTGTCGCAGTTTGATTGGTTCGTGATTTTTGTGGTGGACCAATTAGGGTGTGCCATGTGGCCCAACCAGAGGCCACCACGTGGCACCCCATGGTTGCCCAAAATTATGGTGGGGGTCATATAGCCTGGGTAGGGCTCGAACCCCCGACCTTTGGTCCACTAACCCATCACTCTACCAGTCTTCCTAAGCCATGGTTCTTAACATCATAGGGCTTCAGCGCTTTATAAAGTTTCATTGGCGCAATTTTGGAGGAGGGGTTGGGCTATCAGCCCCAGCCCCCGGTCACCTGCCACCACATGAAATTGGGCGCAAAGGAAGGGAGCTCAGGACCTTAGCCAGACCCCTAGTCACGAGACTCCACACGATCACCGACAAAAGCAGAGTATGAGCACTAACGGGAGGGGACTTAGGGTTGGCCCTAGCCCACAGTCACTTGTTACCTGCATATAACCTAAGGAGAGCGCTCACCGACGGGGAGTTTGAATGGGGGCCATCCCTAGGCCATATGGCCACCAATGTGACCACGACACCATGACAAAGGGGGCTTCGACAGTAAGGGTGGGGCATTGGCCCAATCCTCGGCCCCATGGGTACCAACATGACCACGGACTTCAAGAGTCTAGAGCTCAATGTATCTCCACCTCTCTCCTGGAGGCATAGCTGCATACAAAGAGAAAACTTCCTCCAACCTGGAGGAAAAGTGATCGATCTCTATCAAATATTCTTCCTACTCTTGCTTCTTTTTCTTGTCCTTCTTCCTCTGAGGACACTAAGTGTTGTAGTCACCGAACTCAACACACTTGAAGTACTTTACCTTTGATAACTCCTTCTTCTTCTTCTCGCTTCCTCGTGATCCTTGTCCCTGACTGAGACCTTTCTTTTCCTTTCCCTTTGATGCAAGGGCTACGTTCTCCTCCTCGTTCACAATCTTCGATCCTCTATTGTTACGATTGAGGCTACTCTTTACTATAGCAATTTTCATCTCCTCATGCATGAAATTTGACCATAAACGATCCCATCCATGTAGTGTATCTCGTCCATTAATAAATTGGACGAAAATAGTCCACTCCTAAGAGAAACCATTGATGACTACATGCACTAGTTCAACTTATTGTGGCATCTCACCTACGATTGACAACTCATTTTGGATGTCCTGAATCTTGGTAAGGTATGCATCAACTCCTTCTCCCTTTTGCATCCCGATGGTTCTCAACTTCTCCTTCAAGAATAACTTCCGATTCTTGGAAGGATTCTCATATAGTGTTACAAGTCCATCCCACATTTCTTTGGTTGTATTCTTGGTCGCTAAGTGTGAGGCTATATGATCCTGAACTCCATTAAGGATCAACCTCTTCATCTTGTCCATTTCCTTTCTATAATTCTCTAAATGTTGTGGGTTTGTAGGTACGACTATAACTCTCTTTGCATAATCCTTTAGACCATTCTCATCTAGCAGAAAGGACATCCCGACCTTCAAAATAACATAGTTAGAAGCACCATCCAATCTGTACTCGTCACTAAGTCTTGTTGAGGCCATCTCTACAAACACACAATAGGGTTATAAATAAGAATCTCCTCCTTCCTGCTTGACTACCATCACTGCTAGTTGCACTCCCTCTTGGAATGCGTAGATTTCCCTGTTGCTTCTACTATTGACAACTAGAAAATTAAAACTTTCTCAATGACTTGGATCTGGAAACCCTCTAAGAAAATCCCTCAGTGTGTGAAATTTCTATTCCACTTGACACTAATCTACTACTACAAACGTTGCGACAAATTATTTGTGCCCATATCAAGAATCTGCTTTGTGAAAACACTGATATGCTCGCCTCTGCCTGTTGGAATCACTACCCAGAGAAATCGACCCTTCCTACACTTTGCAACTAGAAACTCGACCCCCTGTCCATCAATTTACACTCTCTAGCCAGTCCCCGCGTAGTCCTAGAAATCGACCTGCCAAACTCCCTCTGAACCTAAATGATTTCCTCCTTCTGTCTTTGAGCTTCCTGTCGCATCAAATTTTCTTCGATATCATGTGAAAATTCACTTGAAATGCAACAACAAGAAATTATTCTTCAGAATGATAAAGTTATTATTGAGTTCATTTTGTTACTGACAAAATAACGAATAATTGACACTGCAATTTCTTCCAAAATAAAACGCTGTGGAAAATTAACTAGAAACTAAGAAAATGCTAACACACACAAAATAAAATTTGACATAGTTATTTTTGGACAATTGTCCGGAAAAACCCAACACGAGAATATTGGTGCAGCAGATGAGGGTTTTATTATTATGCAATGACAAAAATTATGAGTACAACTTTAGATGCTTAATCTAGCAATCTAATCTAAGAGAAATACTAGCAAAATTTATGAGGGAAATTTACCCCTCTCCACAAGCAATCCGGCAACGATTTGTTCACTTAAGTACCCTTATACATGGCTCTGCATAGTGCTTGTGCAATCCCTTATACACACTGCCTAAATCTGCTACTAAATCAGTCATCTAGCATGTTGCTACTGCTGGAAGAAATTCTCCTGTCCTTTGGAAAATATTCCAGACCTTCGAAACGTGAAATGACCTCCTTCCTAGCTGATCGAATTGCCCTCTTAAGGCTCCTGCGCAACCTCCTAGGAAAATAATGTAGACTTCTCTCTTGACTCTTCTGGAACTGGAAATCTCCTCCAGAAATATGTTATTGATCTCCCTATAAATCTTTCTCCCTTTTGGCTTGATTTTTTCTGGCATAATGTTGCTCTCTGGAAAATCAATTTGCCAAGGAAACTCGCACTTCTTGTGTTTTCTTCTCCAACCTCATCGACCTCCTCTTATAATCTCTATTTGGATCACCGACAACCACGATTAAGTCCTTATTGATGGATGAGATCATTTCTAAGTCGATCCATGTGAGTTTCCAAAGAATTCTCACCTTTCTCAATTAATTCCCATTAATTAATCGATTTCCTTAAGTTAGACTTAGGCAATTTATAATTATCAATCAATTAATTTAATTATCTCTACGTGGAATTTCGAGAAATAATTTCTAGGTTTTGGAGATCTCATGTGTTTTAGCCTCTCCAAAAAGTTTTAGACTAAAACACCATCTGATGCTACAAAAACTAACACGACTTTGATATAAGTTGGCCCCCCATAATACCCTTGTATAGGGCTCTGCACAATGCTTGTGCAATACCTTATACACACTGCTTGAATCCGCTATTGAATCAGTCATCTAGCATGTTGCTACTGCTGGAAGCAATTCTCCTACCCTCTGGAAAATATTCCTAGCCTTCGGAACCTGAAACGACCTCCTTCCTAGCTGACCGAACTGCCCTCTTAAGGCTCTTGTGCAACCTCCTGGGAAAATAATTTTGTCTCCTCTCTTGACTCTTCTGGAACTGGAAATCTCCTCTAGAAATATGTTATTGATCTCCCTCTAAATATTGCTCCCTTTTGGCTCGATTTTTCTGGCTGAATGTTGCTCTCTGGAAATTTGATTTGCCAAGGAAACTCACTCTTCCTGTGTTTTCTTCTCCAACCCCATCGACCTCCTCCTATAATCTCTATATGGATCACCGACAACCACGATTAAGTCCTTATTGATGGATGAGATCGTTTCTAAGTCGATCCATGTGAGTTTCCAAAGAATTCTCACCTTTCTCAATTAATTCCTATTAATTAATCGATTTCCCTAAGTTAGACTTAGGAAATTTTTAATTATCAATCAATTAATTTAATTAAGTTATCTCTACATGGAATTTCGAGAAACAATTTCTAGGTTCTGGAGATCTCATGTGCTTTATCCTCTCCACAAAGTTTGAAATTAAAACACCATCTGATGCTACAAAAGCTAACACAACTTTGATATAAAAAGGAAAGACCTTATGCCACTAACCCTTCTCATCATCACACAATGGTATGTAACATGTACATGAAAATAACAAATTTTGTTTCAAACCTTTGTGTTGATATTCCATAATCAATCCATTCACCTTAAGAGTCACATGATCTATAATTCTAGAATATGTAACTTATGTAGTGAAGATCAATCAAAATTTTAGCAGCGTTCTGGTGACTCATGGCCAAGGATTCTCTCTTAAGATGGGTCCCACCTATTAGGCCTTTTATTTGTGATTGAGTACAATAATCAGTATTAGTTATAGGAGAGTTTAGTTTCATACATTCATAATGGCTTGCAAGTTTGATTAGTGTTGACCATCATCAACGCTAAGATTGTATATTGGTAAGTTTGCGTTTGTTTGTCTAATTGATATAGGACAAGAGATGATCACCTACAACATATACATATTATGTTTTGAAGTGTCAAAGAATCATCAAATTGAAGAAAAGTGAGTCCTTCAAGGAGAAGTAGTATACTTGGGCTTCATTACATTTATAGGAAGGTTGCACATGGATCTGTTAAAGGTGAAGGAACTTTTTCACTAGTCCATCATGCATTGTGCCACCAAAGTAAATAGCTTTCATGCATTGTAATTTTTTATAGGAACTTCAATAGCAATTTAGTGAAGTATGTGTGCCAATCACATACTATATGCAAGGGTGCACATTTGAATGGAGAATTTCAAGGAGAAGATAACAACGATACTCAAGTTTTAAGATTGCCAAATTTGACTAAAGTAGTCAAAATGGATTGTGATGCAAGTGAAATTGCTATTGGTGCAACATTGAGTCAAGAAGGAAGGGAAATAACCTACTTCAATCATATGTTAAATGAGGTAAGAATGAAGTATTTAACACTCCTCTAAGATTCCTAGGGAATAAGGTAAACATTGAAGTGTTGGGAGGTATTATCTGTTGTTGAAGGAGGTTATTTCATACACCAATATTTAGGTGTATAAGTTCATAAATATATGGCTACAATATCAACAACATATCAAGTGGGGAGAATTTATGAAAATTTATACTTGTGTAGCAAAGCATAATGTAGGAAAAAAATAATAAAGTGGTAGATGCCTTGAGTAAGGAGGCTATTGTTGATAACAATGAAAAACGAAACAAGGAGATTTGAATAGACTAGGGATTTCATGGTAATAATAAATATTTCACGGAGGTTGCATATATGTGAAGGAAGCCTACATCATAGGATAGAGACAATGCAACTAGATTACCTCATAGAAAGTGAATAATTGTTCAAGGGAATACATTTGTATATGCTCGAAGGTTCGATAAGAGAATATTTGGTCTGAGAATTTTTGTAGTGATAAATTATGGAGACATTCTTTATGTGATAAGATACAAGCACTATTAATAGAGAGATATTATTGCCCCTGCTATATGAAGGAGGAGGTCAACATGTTTGTGGAGCGATATAAGGTATGAAAATGGCATTGAAGGGACAAAGCTAAAACCTAAGAGTTTACTAATTGCTGTCAATATTGAAGATGCCACTGGAGAACATTTTGATGGTTTTTATACATGTAATTCCAAGGAAATGACACAAATTTGATGTAGGGTTTGTTATGGTGGATAATTTTTCAAAGTTGACACCTTTTTTACCTTGTAGGAAAACCAAGTTATGCTAGATATTACATGCAACTATTCTTCAATGTGATTCATTTGAATTAATGAACCATAGAAGATAATCACATGAAACAAGGGTACATGTTGTTCAAGTTATTTTTGGTGGACATTGTGACAAAATATGGGAATGTAATTTTAATCTGGCTTGGCATAACATCCTCAAAGTTATGGACAAATGGAGGTGGTGATTTGAAGTCCAGGAAATATTGTAAGAAACTTAGATGGAGACAAGCCAAAGTAATAGCATTAGTTGTGAACAAATGAAAAGTTTTCATATAATGTCTTGGTGAACATATTACTACAGTTTATCCATTCAAGATAGTGTACAAAAGGAATTAAACGAGAGTAACAAGCTAGTAGATTTTCTTCTAGACATGAAGAGGATTTTGGAGTGCATATGGAATCGTGTATATGTGTAGGTCAAAGAAAGGTTGTAGGAGAATAACATGAAGTGTAAAGAGAGTGTAAAGGTTGTAGGAGAATAACATGAAGTGTAAAGAGAGTGTAACTTCACACCAAATATTTAAGAAAGAGTGTCGAGATGGAGTGGAGAAACCATAGCTTGAAGAAGAGGTTCGCTATCACACAAAATCACATTTCTTGAGATAATTTCCAAAGCTTAAGTGTGGTTTGAGAATAACTAAGAAGGGGGCCAATATCGCCTCACCAAACCTCTTCTTCACTTCAAGCTATCTCATCAGGGTAAGATCACTAGGAGTTAAGGCAATAAGTTTAATGTGACATGAAGAGTAAATACAACAAAATGGCTTCAAGTCTGATCAAGAAGATAAGAGTGATTGAAGGATTCAAGATTAGTGCCTTTTTACGAGGCATATGGGATTAACTAAGCCTCCCTTGAAAATATATAAGTGGAATATGATGATGAATAGGGTTGTTTACTGCAAACCCTAAAAGATTCACCTAATACTTTTATAAGATTCAAGATAAATTTAGGGGAAAATTTTCCACTAGAATTCGTTCTAGTGTTTAAAAGAATGGATCTATCCAAGAAAAATATAAAGAGATTGCACCCTCACCACTAGGTAAGCACATTTCCACTTAATGATCATTCATGAACAAATCCAATAAGACTTATAAATACCACTTACTCAAGAAATCATGTTCATCCATTAACTTTAGCCATGAAAAATGCATAGATTTTGCAAAGTCATCCATGAGATCATCTCCTCAATGAGGTGCATTTAGTCATCCATCCTAGCTCCAATAAAAGGATAAAAGATCTCCAACAAAATTTTACAATTTTCATAATTCGCCAAGGGATTCCCCCCCAAATCCAACCATACTGTACAAATGAGGAAGTGCTTTTTTATTTATAGAGATATGCCAACTCCCTTTACAATAAAAAAAATAACATTTTCAAGTAAAACCCCTTAATCTAGCCTTATGGAGGGGTAAAACACCCTCTTTATCTAATTAAATAATTTAATATACATAAATATGGGTTGGCCATGTCATATGTACACTAATGAAATGACAAACATCACCAAAACATGAACATTTTCTTTAAAAATGTATAATGCCTCTCCAAAGTGGATTGTCCAATGTTAAAGGTTTGTTGAATGTGTGGATATCTTCTATTGGTCATGCAAGAAAAACCCCAAATCTTCCTTCAAAGGTGGTTGTATGGGTTTCAACACTAAACAAGCCCACAAAACCATGAGTAAGGACCTCCATAAGTGGAAAATAAATATGGGTGTCCATGATGAAATCATCCTTGGGATCTTTGTCAAGTCTATGATAATGTGTTTACACATTTTGCTTCCATATCTTCCTTGTTCCAAGTGGACATTGAAATCTTGATTCTTCAAGGGTGGACAAGTCTTCTAAGAGGGGTCAATTCGCTAAGACATCCTCCATAAATATACAAGTAAGCCTCCTAAGCATAGCTTATGCATAAAATTATGGCCTTCCATTGGAAACACATTCCAAACCCATTCACAAAAATTCTAAAGGGGAAGCCCCTCAAAGATAACAACAAAATCCCCTTCAAAGATATCAATTGATCCATATTTAAAAAAAGAAAACCATAATGATGATGTGGATACCTTGACTATTCCTCCATGATATATACTCATCCATATTGAACCTTTTCTCCAATTAAGCTTCATGAAATGCTACTCAAAAGATACTATGCATATATATTACTTCATAAACTTGTGGATTCTCCAAAGATTATCACCATACAAACTATAGGTAGAGGCCTTGCAACACTTCAATGTACAATATAAGGATGTTTCTATAAGACTAGAGTGCTTATTCTCATATTAATCATCATTGGCAAGGTTAGAATGGTTGAAATTGTGTGTTTAGTAAAAAAATGGTCATTAAAACCTCCAAGGCATACATGATGCGCTCTAAGTTTGCATCCATCAGTGTAAACAATAGTAGCATCAAACATTGATGGAATGTACTTATCCATCATAGATCATACACCCTTTCCCAACAAAGACTAAAAAACTGATTCCTTTGACTAGTGCTTAAGCATAAAGAGTTACCACAATATTTTTTGTTAAAATTAACCTAGGGTTCTTTCTCAATCACTGCCACACTTAGGCACATCAAACAATCTCTTTCCTTTCTACTAAAAGGGCGCCTGAAGGTGTACTTCACAAGAGCGTTTGTCATCATTCGAAATCAACATAAAATTATCATGAGAGGCCTTCACACACAAGGGTAGCTCTTGTTTTATGCAATACCACTAAACCTTAATTGCCTTCCTTAGACCTAGCCTTAAACAATTCGTTATAACCTTGGAACTTGCTGAAATATTCCTGCCAAATGCTAAATAAGATAAAGGGTATTTGAAAAATTACCTCAGGCTAGATTAGTGGATAATAAGGCTTATTGAGATTTAGCAAGTTCAAGGGAATAAAATATTTAGAACAAGGACTTTGAAAAATTACCTCATGCTAGATTAGTGGATAATAAGGCTTATAGAGATTGAGCAAGTTTTAAGGAATAAAATATTTAGAACAAGGACAATGAACTCTAAAATGGAGTATCATAAGTTTTACAAGACATAAAGTTGTGTAGATGAGGTAGAGTGAGCATAAAGATATTTTATTTTTTTTGTATATTAGAGTTAATGTAAAAGCATCCAAATGAAGTTATAAATATGAGAAATTCACATAAAGGAAAAGTTACATCAAATAGAAAGAAATAATGAACAAGAAAAACAACATAGAATGATAATGTATAAGAAAATCAAAACAACACATGTTTTGAAAAATGTAAACAATTTTGGGGAGATTGTGCTAGAAAATTGCATAAAGCAAGTTGAGAAGACCAAGGGAAGAAAGTGAGTTAACCATGCATGTAAACAAGAGTGCCTGAAAGACATACTACAAGGAGTCAAGAATTTACCTTTGGGATAATTTATTTAGCTAAGGGTTTGTCCAATAATGGGGAGTGTTTATTGGGAAGCTTCATAGGGAAATAGCTAAATACATCAAACAAATGAAAAAACAATCTGTTTCATAAACTATTTGTAGCTTGTAAATATTAAGTTTTTTTTTTTTTTTTTAATGAAAAACAATTTGTCTCATAAACTATCTTTAACCTATATATATATTAATCGGGCTAAATATTTTGCAATCAAATTGGTATTTTGTTTATTTGCTGGACAAAATGAACCAATGTTTTCATTTCGGTGGGAAAACCTTCAAACTATTATCCCTTACGTGTCATTATTTTGACCACAACAACGCAAATTTCAATTCGAAAGCTTGTAGATATTTTTGAACATCACAGTCCCTATGGTTTACGGACCGTGACCAAACTTTAAAATTTTCACGAGCATTTGCACGCAATTAAAGCTGAAAATCATAATTCGTGCTCCTCCAGCGACGGCGAATGTTAATTAAGGTTGCGAATTGCAGGAGTATCCGTTACGTGTCATTATTTTGACCACAAAAACGCAAATTTCAAGTCGAAAGCTTGTAGATATTTTTGAACATCACAGTCCCTATGGTTTACGGACCGCGACCAAAACTTTAAAAATTTCACGAGCATTTGCACGCAATTAAAGCTGAAAATCATAATTTGTGCTCCTCCAGCGACGGCGAATGTTACTTAAGGTTGCGAATTGCAGGAGTGCGGGGGATCGAATCCCATTTTGTCCCTTGGCTTGCCATGGCTAAATCTCTGCACCTCTCTTTCACCAGTCCTCCTCTTAATGCTGCCTTCGATACCCTGTCATCGCCCCACGTCTCCGTATTTGTAATTTCTACAAAAAAATTTAAAATATCAAGCCTGGGTTTTCCAGTCATTTCTGTGTCATCAAGGAAGACAGTGCTAGCATGCGCCCGGGACGACTCGCTTCCGAAATTGGAGAAATATACTAAAAATGGCGGCCATGACTCCAGTAATGTTCGCAACACTGCTAATTTGGCCAACAGCTTCGATTTCCTTCCGAATAGCGAGCAGGCGGACGCTAAATTTTCAAAAGAAACTCCGGACTTAACAGATAACGCCTTACCCGAACAAAATGAGCTCTCTGATGAGGATGCCACTGCCAGCAATGTTTCTGGCAATGCTCATACGTCCGAGAGATCAAACTCCCGCAGTGCCACTGTAGCCGATTCTCTATCTCTTGGGATCAAGGAACCTAATTACGAGGTAGCTCTTCCACTATTAGCACTGTTTACCTTGAACATGCCGGCCGATGATTTTTTTCTTTCTTTTTTCTTTACTCAAACGTTGAAAGGATGTCTGAGATTCTATTAATTTTTTAATGGACCATTGAAAGAATGGATGTAATTTTATTTATGTTTTACTAAAACGTTGAATGAATGAATGAAATTGTCTTTCCTTTAGTATTTATCTCTACTTGATTGTCAATATCGAGTTGACTGGTCCCTTATCTAAAGGCTTTTAGCTCGAAGGTTTCAGCTAAAACTAATATTTCTTACCTTAGCAGCCTCACAGCATCGTGCTCGAGATGTCAGAGCATTAGAGCTTGTCCAATTGTATGCCTTTACGTCAATAAGGCATTGGGTGCCACTTAGTCCCAAAAAGGAGCCTCTTAATTGGACTTATGGAAATCTTAGGGTCTACTTATTTAGGCCTTTCGAAGGAAGCGAAGAGCCTTTAGGAAGTGTCATAACATATCATAGAACTCCTTTGAGAGGTCCTACCTCATTTGAGAGACTTGACCATAGGAAAACACATTACTATTGCATATCTCGAACCCTAAGTTTTGATCTTCTCACCCAAGGTCTTTCTTGGAGAGTGAATTAACTTCCTTGAAGCATTGAGCCTTTATTGTGTTTTTTTTTGAATAGGATTTATGTGATCATTGCAATCCTAGTTATCAGAGTATCCATTTCAAGTGATTTCGCCCCTACCGGGACTCCTCCCATCGGTGAAAGTTTGTAAAGAACAACAGACCTTGACTGAGGTGACAGAGCGGACCTTGACTGAGGTGACAGTGGGTCATAGTCCCACTGTCGTCACTTCGTCTAGTAGTTGTCCCTTAGGTTTTCCCTTCCTTAGGGCCCTGCTAGATTGTGTGGCAACAACACCCATGTTTACATCTATGATAACCAATTGGAGGAAGATTGATGCATGAAAGTAGAAGGCCATGGACCCCACTCTATATAGATGGCTTATTGGCTTTCTCATGTATCTGGTCAATACAAGGCCAACCATTTGCTTTGCAATTAACACTCTTAGTCAATTCATGGTGGAACAAAATAGCGTGCATTGGACAACAACAAATCATGTACTGCAATATCTATGAGGCACAATTGAATATGGGTTGAAATATACTCAAGCTGATGGTGTCAGGTTGATGGGTTACACTGATGCAGACTAGGTAGGGAATGTAGTGGATAGGAATAGCATTTTAGAGTGTTGCTTCAACATTGGATGAGGGTTTGTCTCTTGGTACAATAGGTTGCAAAAGTCTGTTGTATTAAGCTCTGCAAATGCAGAGTACATGGTAGCAAGCATGGCAACATGTGAGGCCAAATGGCTTCAGAAGTTGCTAGTGGCATTGTTTGGTCAGAGAATGGAGTCAATCATTATTCACTGTGATAATCAGAGTTCCATCGAGCTATCTGAGAATCTAGCATTCCATGATCGGTCGAAACATATCGACGTATGATACCATTTCATCAGGGACTATGTACAACGTGGATCGGTTTGACTACAGTATGTGCCTACAGATCAACAAGGGGCAGGCATTCTGACAAAGGCCATGAATAAAGGAAAGTTTGTTTTCTTTAGGGACAAGTTGGGTGTTGTCGAGAACACCTTCCTTGCTAAGAGGGAGTGTTAAATATTTTAGCTTGGATAGGTGTTCTAGTCTTGAAAGGTGTCATTGAGGCTAGGAACACAAAGGAATTAATTATCTCCAAGCCCATGTAATTTTTCCTAAGTTTCACCTAGGGAAAATGTTTTAATTAAGTCAATTAGTGATTTTTAAATATTTCCTAAGTTAAAACTTAGGGAAAGTGGTTAATTAATTGACATTAATTGGGCTAAGATTGGTTTGCCTCTAGAAGCTTGTAGAAAGTTTCTAGGTTGATCTTAGCCATTGATTGGGACAAGTTAACTTTTAATAGTGGCCATTCATTTGTGAATGAGAGATTATAACGAGAAGTCGATGGGCAACATTGGAGACATATTGAGTGATTATTGTTGGATGAGTCTTCAGTGAGACACCAGGAGGTTTTCAACAACAATGATTGAGGAAGAGTTTTGTAGGTTTATTCTTCATCTGACAAGACTTCTAGCTTCTTAGTTTCAAAGGGAGTTTTGCTGGCCAGATTATTATTTGCAAAGAGGGTCGAGTTATTTTCTAGAGGCAGTGTGAATTGCCAAATTTTCCAGTGCGAGTTGTTGGAGGTAGTGTGAGTTGTCAGAATGAGTTTCTAGAGGTTGTGCGAGTTAGCCAGGAAGCAATGCAAATTGTTGGGGAGGATGTGTGAATTGTTGGAGAGGTAGTGCAATTTGTAGATGGGAAGCCGTAGGGTTTTCCTAGTTCGATTTGATCAGTAGAGGTGAAGATAAAAAATTGTCGGAGCTTTGCCAGTGTCAGGAAAGCAATCTATGTAATTTCTCAATAGCATATTTGTTGAAGATAATAATAAGACCCTCAAATTGAAGACTGGTTTTCCCCACATTGGGTTTTTCCAGGGATATTTGTCCAAAAATATTTGTATCATTTGTGTGATTAGTTTCTCATGTACTTTGCTGCAATTTTATTTGATGAATGGTGCTATTTATGTTTTTATTCATTACTTTCAGCTGATAAATTAATTTGATGTGTATAAGTAATCGAAATAATTAACTGGGTTAATAGCACCTTCTGGGTAGTAGAAATTTCACAGAGATCATACCCTTGATCACACATCTAGATGACACTTAAAATATTATGTTTGAGTCCTTCAATGTACAAAGCATTTTGTGGTTTAGCCCTACCATTGTCAAGGCTTACAATACCTCTTCCAATGATTCTTGCAGATACATTGTCTCCAAAAGTCACATTTCCTCCTTTTTCTTTTTTTAGATTAATACATTTCTTTTGATCTCCGGCCATATGTCTAGAGCACCCGTTATCAACATAACATTGATTTTCATTGTTTCGAGCATACATAACTAGTCCGCATTTTTTTGTCGGTGGTTTTTCCTGTTTTTCTTCCAAAACCCTTCTCTTGATTTTGTAGGACAATCTCGTGCCAAATGTCGAAAATTGTTGCATCTGTAACACTCTATAGTGTACTTGGATAATGGAGCAAATGAATTATGATTTCTATTATTGAAGCCATTAGTATCTCTAATTCTGTTGTCTATAGGCTTATTTCTGTGAAAAATCTATCACTGCAATAACTGATTTATTTTTCCTACTTATTTCCCCATAAGTTATTTATGAAAATCCTTCAGTAAACATTAAAATAAATTTTGCTGTAGATATCACACCATAATACAGAAACAAACACATGCACAAGAATCAACACATCGACACAGATATTTGTTGGGTTGTGTTATATTCTTTCCACGACTAGCCCACGTAGTTAACCGGGGGGTTAGAGGTGGGTGGGTGACGCAGAGAGGCCCAGAAATCGAACTGATTGGTCTCCCTCAGTGTGTTCTCTAACTGACCCTCAAGCCTCTTCTTATACTTTTCATGTTGGTCCTTCAACGACCGAGATTAAATCTCTAATCAATGGCTAAGATTAGATTTGGCTAGATCCATGACTTTTGGAACCTTCTAACCCAGTTTTATATTAATGCCCATTAATATTTTTTTTTTCCTAAGTTTAGACTTAGGAACTCCATTAAAAATATTAATTATTTTAATATCTCCCAAACCGGTTAGAATATGCCCAAACCATTTATGAGTCTTAGAGATCTCATGTGCTTTAGCCTCTCCACCAATTTTCATGGCTAGAGCACATACGATGCTACCCAAATCAACACTCCCTTTTAGCGAGGACTGTGCTCTAGCAATACTCCACAATGAGCATTATTTTGATCATACGGCATCGGTACCTGTGCTGATGCTAAGCCTCCTTGCCCAACATCCTCTGCACTGCTACATCCTGTATTGCTGCCCATGGCTCTATCACTGCCATTGCTATATTTGTACTGTAGCTCCCTCTGCTTCCGTGTTGCTGCTGGTCCATCTTCCCAACACTACATCTGCACTGCAACTCCCTCTGCATCTCTGCTGCTACTGGTCCTTCTTCCCAACACAGCATCTGCACTGCAAACTCCTTCTCATCATGCTGCATCGTGCTACTGCTAACTGCTATTGCACTGCAACATCATACCCATTTTTTGCTACTGAAATGGATTCTTTATCATCCCCATCTTTTCCCTGAAGTAATCAAACTTTGTTCTTCCAAGGGCCTTGGTGAGGATGTTTGCCGCTTGTTCTCCTGTAGGAGTGTAGCTCAACTGTACAGCTCATCATTGGACACAATCTTTGACAAAGTGACACCGGATATCAATATACTTTGACCGATCATGAAACAGTGGATTCTCATAGAGTTTGATGCAACTCTGATTATCGCACATGATCCTGGTCGCCTCCATCTTTCTTCTGAATAGGTTCACAAACAATTTTCTAAGCCATATGGCCTCACACGAAGCTGTGCTTGTAGCCATATATTCTTCCTCAGCTGAGCTCAGAACCACAGATTTCTGTTTCCTACTGCACCAAGAGGTCATTTCTGATCCAATGTTGAAACAGTACCCAGAGGTACTTTTCCGATCCACTGAACTTCCTGCCCAATCTGCATTAGTAAAACCATTCAATCTGATATCCTTACTCCTGGTGTACAAGAGTCCATAATCGACTGTTCCCTGTAAATACATGAGAACATGTTTGGCTGCTGCCCAGTGCGCCCTTTTCGGCTCCACCATGAATTGACTGAGGGTGTTGACAGTGTAGCAAATGTCTGGCCTGGTATTGACCAGATATATCAGAGACCCTATGAGCTGCCTGTATAAGGTGGGATCAACATCCTTGTCTTCTGATGCATCAATCTTCTTCCAGTTGGTGATCATTGGAGTAGCCATGGGTCTACAGTCCTCTATCCTGAATCTCTTCAGAATTTCTGTAGCATATCTCCCTTGCCCAAGGAATATCTCCCACTTTTGCTGCCAAACTTCCAACCTCAGGAAATAATGCATTCGTCCCAAATCCTTCATGTTGAATTTTGTGGCTAGGTTTTTCTTGTAGTCCTTGATGAACCTGGATGAACCTGTTAAGAAGAGATCATCCACATATAATATTAAGATTAGAGGCTGATTCTCTACAACCAGATAGTAGAGATTTGGATCTGCATCACTCTTGAAGAATCCCATTTTCTACAAGTAGCCATCAATTCGACCATACCATGCTCTAAGTGCTTGTTTCAGCCCATACAAGGCTTTTCTTCAATCTGCATACATAAGACTTCTTCTCATGTGTCTCAAAGCCCTCTGGTTGTTCAATGTATTCCTCTATCACTTTGTTTAGAAATGCCGTTTTGACATCCATCTGATGAATCTCCCACCCCATTTGTGTTGCAAGAGATATCATGGTTCTAATAGATGTATACCTGGCTACTGGGGCGAAGGTCTCTTTGTAGTCAATTCCTTCCTTTTGAGCATACTCGTTAGCTGCAAACCTGGCTTTGTATTTCTTAACACTGCCGTCTGCAGTGTATTTGATCTTGTAGATCCATCTTGAACCTACCACTGATTTGTCTTGAGGCCTTGGCACTACCTCCGAGACATCTTTCACCATTATGGAGTTGTAATCTACCATTGCATCTAGCCAAATCTGATGTTGAGCTGCCTCCTGAAAATTGGCGGGCTCCCCATCCTGAGCTACTAATGCCTGATATCTATCTGGCTATTTCGCTCCCTCTTATTGTTCCTTGGCGCACTGATGAAGTCCTCTGCATCTTGTAGAATCTGACAAAGTTCCCTGCTTGTTCTTCCTCTGCCAGTAGGTGCTTCTGTTAGCTCCTCCTCATCCTGTGATTCTTCCTGACCCAAGAAAGAATTCTTTTATTCCGTTGGTTGAAGAGGTTTGACCAATGGTTCCTCTTTTGACTGCTCCTCGGAAGACATTTCTCGAGATTTTTTGAAAGCCCCGTCCTCCATGAACTTCACATCTCGTCAAACTACTACCTTCTTGTTCCTTGGAAGATAGATTCTGTATGCCTTAGCGTTATCGCTATATCCCACTAGATATCCTTTTTCTGCAGTTTGATCCAGCTTCTGCCTCTTTTCCTCGGGTATGCGACAATATGCTAAGCTCCCAAATATCCTGAAATGACTGACTTCAGGCGTCTTCCCTGTGAAGACTTTCTCCAGAGTAATCTTGCCCAATGCCCGACTGAGGAGTTCTATGTTGGGTTGTGTTATATTCTTTCCACGACTAGCCCATGTATTTAATCAGGGGGTTAGAGGGGGGGTGGAGCCCCCCCTTCATTGCGCTGATTGCGCAGTGGTAGCCCCCTCTGTCCAGGGGGTTTGAGGGGGGGCGGGTAGCCCCCCTTTATGGGGTCCGGGGCAATGCCCTCGGGAATTTTTTTTTGGACCTTATATTAGGTTGGGCGGACCTACCTATGGTTTTGTGCATGGTTTACGCACATGGTTTTGGACGCGATGGTTTTCGGTCCATGGTATTGGATGCTTCGGCATGTATAAATATGTATTGTAACATTGAAAAGAACATAATGAAAAATCAATTTGGTAGTCCTGGTTTTGGGATCCAGGGGAAATCTCTGTGTATATGTGTTTTATGTGTTATGCTCTCGCATTGTTTATTTTATGTGTTTTAGAATTCATATGCAGGTAATTTCTGTACGGGGTTAAAACCTACATTCTATTCTGAACATAGACTGCTATGTTGCATGCTTCTACCCACAAGAATTTTGGCATACCCTGATCATACATCATGGCTCTAGCTGCTTCTACAATAGTCCTATTCTTTATTTTTGCTACTCCATTCTGCTCCGGATTGTAAGTAGCTGTCCACTCTCTTCTGATGCCTTCCTTAGCGCAAAAATCAGTGAAGTCCTTATCGACATACTCTCCACCATTATCTGAGTGCAAAACTTTTATTTTCTTCCCAGTTAGATTCTCCACCAGAGCCTTGAACTCTTTGAATCGACAGAAAACCTCATCCTTGGGTTTCAGAAAATAAGTCCAAGTTTTCCTTGAGTGGTCATCAATGAAGGTGAGGAAGTACTCGAAACCACTAAGAGCTTTAGTGGACATGGGTCTGCAAATATCTGACTGTATCAATCCTAGTACACCCTTGGCCTTGTTTTTATTTCTAGGAAATGTTGCTTTGGCATACTTTCCTAGAGCACATCCTTTGCATACATCATCTCATTTCGTACTAACATTCGGAACTCCTGTTACAGTGCTCCTGAGAATTCTCAGAGCCCCATGGTGCAAATGTCCCATTCTTTTGTGCCATAGTTTTTTCAAATCCTTGTCTCCATGACTGCCTATTAGTGCCATTAGTGATTCTAGTTGTAGTTTATACAACTTGTTATTTTTGATCCCGTTTTGCACTTTCTTTTTCCAAATTGGGTGTTTGACGTATACTTTCCACTTGATAAAGAAAACGTCATAGCTGTTGACCTTGCCACCTACACCTACCTACAAGTCAGTGAGAAAAGCCTTCAACCCCCCAAGGTGTGGTTGGTGGCAGGGAACTTAGAGAAGGGGCCGTCACACTAATCCCGACTCTCTCTGTTTCAGCTATCTCCTAGGTTAGCTAAGGGGGGTGGTCCCTAATGAAAAGTTAAGTTAGAAGATGTGAGTTTCTAGGAGAGTGTTATAGTGAAAATGTATTACTTTTAAGGATTTATGGGCAAATATGAAGTGAGCAACTTGAAATAACTATGTCAATCATTAATATGATTAAAAATGATAAAACCAGTGCCTTATAAGGAATTTGCTCAACAATTTAAAGATATATTTGCTCAAAGTAAAATGCAATGCTCTCAAAAGAGAAAACAAAGTAACCCTGAAATGTGAATAAGAATTGTTAGCACAAGATATGTAAGATACAAAATGCTTTTGAGAAAATCAACTTTATAAATCAAAACATGTGAAACATCTCTTGCCAAAACCCAAAAATTAGTAATTAACTTGGAAATGTAAGAGAAAGGAAGTGCTAAACCAAGACATCAATATTCAATTAAACTTGAAACATGAAAAGAAAGCACTTGTTTGAAATGATTACAATACTTGTTTTTGGAATAGACTTTGCATATGAAAACTCAGACCATCAAGAGACAAGTAAAGTAAATGTAATGGAAAGTGCTTTTGGTTATTTATTAATTAGCTCTACAACAAGATTACAATTTAACTCTTCAATCCTCAGATCTCACCTTTGCCCAATGATATGGATCTCACAGTGAGGAGTCAATAGAGGAGTAGAGGATCCCTAAGATGTCTACTTCAACCAACTTATGTTGGAGGTAAGATTTTAATGAGGCTTGGGGCCTTCTTACACTAAAATGCCTATATGAAATGCAAATTGTGTTAATTCCTCAAATTAAAATAATGATACATGCAAATGCTTCAAAGAGATTGATTTGCAATGCTTGAAAATGAAATAGTGTTCAACATAAGTTGCAATTATAACTTCAATTGGAGGAATAAAATTAGCTTACAAGTGTTGCATGTGTTTCATCAATGAATTAAAATGATACAAGTAATGTGCTTGAAAGTCAAATTTGTTTCAAATTGACAATGACAATAAATTGCTCCAATATTCAAGATAACAATGTACCATAAAATTGAAGTATGTATTCAAGTGCTCATAAAACAATTTACCAAGGTAAATGGAAACGAATCAAAGTTTGTTAAGAATATAAAATGCTTGCATGTAAAGGATGAATTGCCCAAAGTAAAGTGTAAGCTTGTAGTTCCAAACAACAATGATGCAAAGCTCAAATGAAATTGTAACAAAGTTTAACTTAATGAAATGTGATAGTGAGGTTTTGTTAATTCCCAATTAAAGCATGCAAGTGAATGAAGTATGAAAGCTAAAACCATGCAAATGTCAATCCACCCAAGAGAAGCCTCCCTCTAAATGGAGAGATAGGATACCATGGGAGAAATCCTAAGCTCCCACAAGCAAGTTAGATCTATTATTAATATTACAATGAGAAGAGGGTCCTTCAAAGTTTTCAACTATACTTCAAGGAGAGTCCTCACAAGAATTGCTTGAAACTTGGACACTAGACCACTTTTCTTGAGAAAGTAGTGACAAGATCTCACAAAACTTATGCAACGGAAACAAGGTGAGTTTCCTCCAAATGCCCACGGTTTAGAGAGGAAAATAGGCAACTCCCTAGTGAACTCGACTTGGCCAAAATAAACCTCAAAAGGGCTCACGACATCCTTGGAAATCGAACCCCCAACACTTGCCAAAGGTCCTGCAAATACTTGTTAGATGTTGCGGGAAGTTGCTCTTCAAAATCTGCCACATAAGGGTTAGCAAACAATCCAAACAATGGCTGCAAAATAAGTTAAGTATTAATGGAAAAATCAGTAAGATAAAATGTATATGTACAATTATAATTTACAAAAGGCTAAGCTAAAGAGTGAGAGTAAACTCTCGTCTTTGCTTAGCCATCTTCAAGCTCTTAGATAGCAAATGAAAGAAATGAAGTACAATGTTTTTTTAAAAGAGATTTAAATTTAGAAGTTATCGGCTTCTGTACAAGCTATGTGTCGGAATCCCTGCAAAACCACTTTGTAAGATAAGACTATGAAGGTTCAAAGAACAAATGAGAGCTCCTTTAAGAATGTATCAAGAGTGGGTTGGTCTCTCTAAAGACTTCCCCTCACGCTTGATTTTGTAATTCCAACAAGATGTTCCTTCAACAAAACTTCAATCAAGAATTAGTTCCATATAGATTTAGCAATAAACAATGATAAGAAACTATAGAGATTTATTTAAAACCAACTAGAGCATCTTATACCTAGAGCATACTTTTAAATCAAATGTCAATGCAAGTTAGCTCTACATTAACAAATCTACAAGAGCATATGGAAGCAAATTAGATCAAAGCATGAGTAAAAGGAATTATACCAATGCTCAACAATTCATCACACTCGAAAAGGAGGAATACCTGATGAATGAAACCCCAAAGTCTTTATTGATATTTCTGAAAGTGTACAAGGCAGCAACGCTTCCGCAAGCACAATAGCTAGTAACAAACTTATTCAATGTGAGAGCCCATGGCTCTATTATATAAAGAGTTGGGAGCAAATCCTAATGAAGAATGACAATGAAAAATGGCATTGAAGCCAATCCCAATGTAGAAGTGATTAAACAAGTGGCATGAGGTGACAATCCCAAAAATAAATTCGAATTTGTTGAATGGAGCTCCAAGGCCAAGTGTAAAAATCGAATTCTGGCAAGTGGACATCATTTTCTTCTTCCCTTATGTGCCAAATTCGAATTTTATGGTGGAATGACAAGTGTATATGGGTGGTAACCCATGTGGGGACAATTCCTACAAAAATTTCCACCAAATATTCTCCCAAATCATCCGAAATGTGCATTAACTTCACAAATTCGAATTTCCAAGCAGCTTTTTCATTTAATGCCAGAAATTCGATTTTATTTGAGCACTTGTCCTTTCCTTGATTTTAGGAGTCCACATCACCTTGGGACTTCACTTTAACTCCCCCATAATTTTCCAGCTCATTTCCACAACATTTAGCATGTGTGGATATTTATTTTTCTCCATTTATTTAATTTCTGGCTTAATTAATTGCCAAATTTCCCACTAAACTTAGGAAAAGTGGGTTTTGAGGGTCCAAAACACATTATTAACCCCTCAAAGTGTGTTATAGTAGAAATTTGAGGGTGAAAGGTGTAATTTTGATTACTCATATCCCATACAACTTCTCTAGACTACACTTATTACAATTTAAATACAATTTTATTTGCAATTTTTGACCTACGGGAAATCTAAAAAATTAAAAAATGGCTACCTAGACCTAACCAAATTCCATGAATTTTTTTGTGTGATCTAGTATGGTAATATACATCGACTCTAGAAACTAAGATGTATCAGGGGTAAAACGTGAGTGAAAAAACCTAAAAAATTATCCGCCTCTGAAAAAGAAGGGATAATTAACCAGATAAAAAAAACACTCCAAGGCGTACTCATTTGTTGATCGAGTCCCAGCATCCTAGGCCTGTTATAGACTCAAAACTCATCATTACTAGTATCACTTATTACAATTGCCCGTAGGGTGTGGAATCTAGGTACAAGAAAGATGATGAGAAGATAGAAGTAGAGTTAAAAAACTCTGTTGACTGACGATATCTGATGGTACAAGTGTCCTCTGGATCATCCTTGGGCATGGAGTCTTCATGTAATCATCAGGTGCCACTCTAGTGGTCAACAATAGCCTTTGCCTTGAAGTTGAGACACAGAAAGTAAATTCATCCCCAATCCTGGTACATGCAGCACATTGGTAGCACGAAACTGCTCTCCCGTTTTTGTTTGAAAAACTATGGTGCCCCTCCCTATTGGAGTACACTTTGCCTTGTTCCCCATGGTGATCTGAAAGTTCATCTTCTCCTCCCGATAATCTAAGAAACATTTCC